>UELX01000395.1:0-83372 GCA_900480035.1 Eupelmus urozonus | reverse complement strand
ATATATATATATATAAAATCGACGATTCCCTGACTGTCTATTTTATATACGCGAGAGCAGCGATCTATCCAGCAGACGTCTGGAATCCATCGGAGCCTTCGAATTCGATTTGCTCCTCGGCATTCTATATAGAGCAACGGTTCGGCGTCTTTCTCCCCCCCCCCCTCTTTCTCCTATAGAGAAAGCCAGGGCGGCTACAAGCTTGCTAACGCGAGAGCGCGAAACAATCGCGCCAGATTGAACCTAAAATTTACGTTCAGCGCTCGGGGTATTTCTTCGCACCCCCTTACCCCCCTGGAGTCTTGTGTGTAGATTCTCTATATACCGAGCGCGTTACTTTTCCTTTTCTTCCGGGCGTTTTCTATTTTTTTGCGCGCGTTCGGCGCCTCGATTCTGCTTGTGCCGTGACGTCTTTGTGTTTCTCGGTTTCTTGGGCTTTTTTGTATTGTCTTTTTAGTGGTGGTGAGAGCGGAATAATATTTTTATATGCGCGTGCTGTTTAAAGCACGACGCGAGGGGGTGTACCGAAGTGTTTTGTATGAAAATAATTGTGGATAGTAGAGAGGAGGACGTGAGGGGATTTGAATATGAGTGGGAAGTAAATTTGTTTAAGTATATTTTAATTGAATTGTTGGCGGAAATATTGAGCTTAAATTTGAATCTGCTTTGTCGAGAATAAAACTGATAAAAAATAATAAGGCGGAAATTGGAAAAAGAACGTTTTCTATAAATATAATAAAAAAAATTAAGGAAGTTAATCTTATTCTGCGAATATAATTTATACATCAAACGTATTTTCGCAAAGTAATAATAAAATAAAAATATCCAAACAATATTTTCCTTACAGTAAAAAAAAACCGTCAAACGTTCCCCAACTTTCTTACTCAACGCACTGCGCCTCGTTATTCTCGCAAAAAAAAAAAATTTCCTGAAAACTTCGGAAAAACCTTCCAGAATCGCTTTCAGCGCGCTTCCATTTCGAAACGGAAAGCAAAAAAAAAAGAGCCAGCCTGCAACAATCGCACGCTCTAGCTTTTGTCAACGTCAGGCACGCGAAATGACGCGACATCCTCGCATGTTTATATACACATATATACAATATACGCGTATATATGCGAAACCCTGTGACGAAAAGTAAAAAAACAAAAGTCCGGAGGTAGATGTAGGCAAAGCGCGCTTCCGGTTCGAGTGTAGCTCCGTTTCCGCGCGAAGCGAAGCTTTCCTTCTGAGCTAGCGTCCGCGCCTGCAGGGAAAACTGCTGCCGTGGCTACGGCTGACTTTGAAAGGTTGCGTCGACGCGAAACTATGCGCCCGCGCGCTGCTGAAATAAAGGGTTCTTTGCGAATTTTTGAAAAAAGAGCTTCGAGAGTTTAAGGGGCCGGGGCTCTTGTGTTGTTTAAACGTTGAAGAGATTTTATTTATCAGGAATAGAGCTTGAGTGCAGGTGAATAAAATTAATATAAAACTAAGAAAATTGTTTTTATTTTATACGTACATTTTAAAATCTTATAGTGACCAGGAGCGAAATCCTCCGAGCCCGATTTACAACCCTTTGGTAGCTCCCGAAGCTTGGGCTTTCCAGCGGCAGTACAGAGCTCCGTCGAAATGACGTTTCGCCGTGCCGGGTATACGAAAATACGGACGCGTCTGGTGCGTCGTGCCAAGGTTTACCTTTGAAAGTGGCCTTCTGCTGCTGAGTCTCTCGTAAATGAAGCTTTGAAGTGCCGAGACAGTGCGAGAGAGAGAGAAAGAGAGAGGGGAAGCTACTGCTATTGCGTTAAAGTTATTATTAATTAAGATAGGAGGCGTAAGCACGAAGAGTTACGCTGCGAGAGTGGGTTAAAGACTCTGCTTCGTACACACTATTAGGGCGTATTAACCCGCGTGAGCTGAATGTTGCGCTGTGATTCCTTTTATAACGGCGGCATGAGAGCATAAGGAGATATTGATAAGGGAATGCTCGCGTTGAAGAGTGTTTTAGTTTACTACTTTGAGCGCATGTTTAAACTAAGTATTTAGTTTGTCTTAAAAATGAGTCCTGATATGAAATGTACAATGTTGAAAATATCTGTTTCAATTTTTAGTAAAAATAACTGAAGTTTTTTCCAACAATGTTACATTTTATTTAATATTTACAAAAAATTATTAAGAATTAAATTAAAAAGGTTTGAAATTTAATAATTGAAATATAAAGTATCTGAATTCGATTCAGTAATATTGTTTAAAAAAATTCGTTTATTCGAAATCCAACAGATTTTTTAGTTATTCTTACTGAAAATAGAACAAATTTCTAACAGTGTAATAAATAATTGACCAACTAGGAGAGTCTTAGATTTTCGAATTCCGAGTTATACATATTTACAGGTTCTGTTTTTGAAAATATTTAAAAAAAATGTTACTTTTTAAACGTAAATAAATTAGCTTAAAAAATCTGTAAATACATCTGCCGTAATAGAATATTAAACTGGAGAAAACTATTTTTTATCTATTTGTTGAATTATAAAAGATAAACTTTTTCAAAAGTTATAACTATTTAAAGTTAAATAATAAAAATGTACTACAGAATTCTTGAGCACTATAAATTTAATTTTACTCGCGTTTTTTAAACCTATATAACTTTTAAATTATTTAAGCTTTTCCAGTTCTGCGAGAAGCAGATAAAAGCTTGTTTTCTCTAGTTTAATTCTCTGTTATAATAGATGTATTTACAGACTTTCTAAGATAATTTATTTACGTTAAAACAGTAATATCGCCTTGAAAAAATATTTTCAAAAACTTAACCTGAAAATACATATAACTCGAATTTTTCGAACTAGTACTCCGGCTTTCTTCATATTTTGATATCTAAAAACATATCCCATATCACTCGTCAGATCCAAGTTCGCGAACCGGAACCCTCATACCCTCCTAGTAAGTAAATAGTAAAAATACTAATAATGAAAACGTTGAATTTCGCCAACTATAATACTTACTTTTTCATCAATCGAGTGCTCCTCGGGGCGCAGTCGAACGAAACGTTGTAGAAGCAATTAAATATCGAGGCAGCAAATATTTTCCATCGAAGCTCGCTTTTCCGAATGAAATTCCAAAGCCGTTTACAGCTTTATTCAATAAGCATCGCGCTGGAAAAATTCTGCCGGACTGCTGCCCTATAAAAGTCAAAATCAATTAATCGCGCGCAATAAAGTTTTTCCTAATTCTAAACGAATAACCAATGAAAAATTCTCGCCGAACGCAACTATACAACGTAGAAACGAGAAAAAAATTTGCGCAGCTACCTGAGGAATGCAGCCGAAAATGAATGAACCCAAGAAGCGAGCGTTTCGCCGCGTAGTACGCGCCGGCCTTTGGCCCGATCTCCATTGGTTTTCCATAAAAGTCTCCGCTTTCTGGCTCCCCCCGACCCGGAGCTTTCGCGTTTTTCAGCCGGTCTGTATAAAAGAAACGCTATGCCGCGTGAATACCGTAGCTTATTATGTATACGTTTGATTCGTTACCGATGCGAATACGGCATTTTATGCCGCGCGATCGAGATCGGAATTCTGATTTGATGCAGGAAAGAGGGGAGAGGCGGAAACGCCGCGGCACAATGGAAATCGATCCTGCCCTTTGTAATGCATTCCGATGAGTTTTTAAGTGTTAGTTCGGAATAATTGCTCGTTTTGGAAATATAATGAATTATTCCGAGGGTTTTTAATATGAAAACGCTCTTTCATAATCGATGGTTTTAAATAAGAAAGGGTGTTTAATAATGAAAATTATTGACAACTATACTAGTTACTAAGTAAATACACTCAGCTTAAAACAAAAAATTATTAATATTATTAAAAAAAATGTTGTCCGTAAAAGAAATAATGTAAATTTTTATATAAAAATTTTATAAAATTTAACTGAATTTAATAAACTTTTAAATTTTCGTAAAATTAAATTGAATTTAATTGGCCACTTTATGTGAGTCAATATTTTCATAGTAAATTATTAAATAAGTTTGCATACACTTGAGTTGATGCTAATTGAGTAAATAAAAAATTAATTTATAAACACATTATACTTTTTGTGTTATTTATACCTATAAAGTTATTTATTTTATCGAAAGTATTTCTGTTTATTTTATTATTAATTACTTATTATTACAAAATAAAATGCAAAATCTTTCGAATCGCATTAAAATTAGAAAGGAGTATAATTCCATAAAACTTGTAAAACCCATTAAAACTTTAATACGACTGAAAAGGTTAAAAAGGGAGTTAACACATTTTTTAAACACAACATACATACAACCCTTTCTCGAACAATAAATCGCGCCACTTCAAATCTCCTCCTTAAATCACCACCTCACAGCCATACAATAGAAAACCCCAGCCCAACATACACACCACATCCACAACCCTCGGCGCAAAATCATCTCGAAAATCACATCCGAAAAGAAAGTCCCTCCCGCAAACGTCGAGTTTATACTCTTCCAGGCCGCAGCATCTCCGCAAAGTAGCCCGATAACGCGAGCGGAAATGGAAAATGAGAATAGGTCAGAAGGAGCGTAGCGAGATCGTAGAGGGCCGACGTTGATCAAAGCCCATAGAGAAAGGAAAAAGACAGAGCGCAGAAAAGTCGACTTTGATGCCCGCGAGGCCGGCTTATCCGATACCAAAGGGGAGGAGCGTGAGCTCCTCGGGGAGGCCGGCCACGTAGCTCCCTTCGTTTTTTTCTTCTCCGCACAGGGACGAATAATGATAATATATAAACTTGCCGTCCCGAAAGGCTTCGCTCGCTCTTCTTTCTCGCTGATGATGCTCCCGGGGCTTTCGAGAAGTCTTATCGGCTATCTCGGTCCGAGCACGTGCCGCCGAGACTCTGGCCTCGTAATAGATAGTCGAGAGAGAGAGAGAGAGAGAGCGCAGGACTTGTGCTTTCTCTCGGCCCGTCCGGGAGCAGGATAATTTGTCAGATTTAGGGACGTTAATCGCTTGTTTGGGCTAAGAAAAAGGTTGTGGCCGCTCTGTCGGAACATTGGGATAATGCTATTCTGGACGTGCTGGTTTAATTGCTTGTTACCTCTAATTCGAGTGATCCGGTTGTGATTTCTGCCAAGATTGCGTCGATAAATATTTTTCCGTGGATCGCGAGTTTAGGAGCCGTAAAATGTGTTTACGCGCTGAAAAATTTTTTGCGATCGCGGCTGTATCCTTTTGTGAAAGCGAACGCGGCCGCTGAAAAAAAAATGGAGAATGAGAAACAATTCAGAATAGGCCATCAAAAATCCAATAAAATAGTTGGGAAACTAACTTGGCGGGCATATCGAGGCCGCGTGGCATATTGAATTTTACAATTTCAACTTATTATTCAAAAACGACGCTGAAAACTATCTCTGGCCGACTAACTTTCATAAAAATGACGCGTGTCGGGCTGAAATTTAAATTAGCAGTAAAAAAAAATAAAGTTCAGCGCAGCGCCATCTGTCCCGTCGTATTCCCATGAATAAAAATCGCGAATCTAATAATAATTCCACGGCACTCAACACGTTGCATAAACGGACACTGGACGCTTCCCTGACTCTAGCTTTTCCAAGTTTACGAGCATAGTTCCGATCTGATAAAAACGACTATTTCAAACTCAAACGCGATCAACTTTTTTATTCGTAGACATAAAAATAACAAATTTTAATTATTAATCCATTGCACGTCTCACACGAGAAACCTAATAGAATTCAGCTTTCTTGCTCATCCTCTCACCCACAGCCATCACCCTACCCACCCGAATTATCCAAAATCCATTTTAAACCCACCTCCAAAAAGAAAGCCACGCTTCCGCCGCGAAATAATTGATACACAGCTGACATTAGCATTGAAAAATATGATGTCTGCTTTGCTGTCAGAGTATATAGTCAGAGTCACAGCGCATACAGCCAACCTGATGCGTCGCAGAGCAGAGAATGAGAAACGCGTGCATAACGTATCAAACGTCGAGCGAACCGTTCGTTTGTGGGCTCTTCGCTTAAAAACGGAATTACAAAGTGGCCCCCTCGCGCAAAGAGGATGAACAGTCCGAGCCACGTTGCGTCATCGTTTATACAGCCGGAGTGTCTCTTTCGCGTCGCATAGTCCACTCGTTCCCTTTTTAATTCAACGACTTCAAAAAAAAAGGCCATTTGTGAGGGTGGTGGGGTAATCGCGGCTGATGAAAGGGATATTGGGATGAGAGGGAAAAAGGCTTTGGTTTAGAGGGATTTTAATTTTTGCTAGTGGGTTTTAGTAGCGAGCTGAGGCGCGTGGGTGGATTGATTTTTGCTGTTCTTGTTTTTGCGGGCTTGCTTGCATGGGGGGTGAGGGTGAAATAATTTTTATGAGAGAGTTATACGTATTGTAACCGCTGGTATTTGAATTTTCTCACATATATTTTAAAGCAGATTGTAGGGTAGTTGTAGATACATATTCATAGCATGAAATTTACATAGGAAGGCTGTAAATAATTTATAGATGCGCAAACGGCGAGCAAAGCGCTGTAACAGCGTTTGTTAAAAGAACGAAAATTTTTTAACTGCACTGTAAATAATATTCTGATGTTTTAATGATTTCACAATGTCCGGACAAACTACAATGACATATGACTAAATGGCGAATAATGTTTTCGGAATACCGCATTTACATTTAACACAAGAGTCGGATGTTAGGTTTAATTTATGTATGCGTGAGCTCAAGCTCACTGGGAATTCGCCGCTCGTACAAGCGAAGTATGATTTTATTTATTATACGCGTATTTTAAAAGCGAAAAATTAAAGCATCCTAAAGTGCATCCTTAAAACTTATAAATCACTGCTAAATAAATCAGTGAAACAAGTCGAGCATTGCCAGACGCGCGCGCGGCTTTCATCTCAAAATAAAAGCCAGGAACAAAGAAACGTAAACTGAAGCATACTGCACTTTAATGCGCAATAAACTCAAAACTGACTTTAAAACTAACTTTCCCAACACGCCGGCAGTCGATAACGCACTTCAAGCTCCACTCGACTCCCGCGTATCTTCGCTCTCTCCCGCGACTTTGTCAGCTCGCAAGGGGCGCAAGCTCCGCGTATTAGGCGCATCAAAATTCGCCGCGCACGGCTGGATGATTCGCGGCTATTTTCCCCCGGCGCGCGCCGCAATTTTATCCGCCAATTATTATATAGCCGCGTTCGCGAATTTTCTCCTGATAAATTTGGCATCTAAGCGCCGGCTGCGAGCCGACAAAGAGCCAACTTTGGGTATATCAGCGCGGGCCCAGCCTAGAATTAAACGGAGGGGGCTGGAAAGTTTGTTAGCCGAGGAAACTGTTTTGCGCGCTCAAGTTCCGACTGAATTATGAATTGCATTGTTTTGTTCGTTCAGTTTCGCGCCGTGTATATCGACGCGCCGTATTATGCGCGCCTTTGTGTGTAGGTAGGGACGAAGGGTTTGGAATTGAATTTCGGGGGGGATTTGATATTTATAAGGGAATTATTTGTTTCTCGAAGTTTTTGGGGGCTGCTGTTTTTGTATGTAGAGCAATGATTTTATGTATGGGTCATTGGGCAAGGATAGTAGGGGTTTTGGCGAATTTAATTATGACTGATAGGTCGCGTTCGTTGGGAAGTTTGAATGGAAGAATAAATAAGCTTTGGTTTTTAGTTTCGAGCGACGGTATGCTTTTAACTGGCTCGCTTATTTGGTAGGTACTGATATTTTTTTCGCAGTTTTGAATAAGCAGGAAAGTTTCCACTTACCAAAGTTCTTTGATCCGAAACTCTTTGATAACTTTTTGTTTGCGCACTCTCTCTCCCTTTTGCGTTCTCTCTCTCTTTTTCTCCTTTCTCTACTTTTACGGTATTTTGATTTTTTCCCTTCATTGTTTTTCTTTCTTATTCTGCTAACAATTTTTCAAATAACATAAAATTTTTTGGAATTTTGTTTGTTAGTTTAGTGAAAATATTGTTTGCTAGAATAGAGTCTATAAGTCATGTCAAAATAAATTTAATTATAACATATACGGCTGAACTAAGAAACTTCAGCCATTCGGTGAATTTAGGTTTACTTTGATACTAATTCAACACCATTTTGGTACGACATTGCTCTCACAAGTTGTCGCAGAGATAATTCCCAATAATCCCAAAAATTTACCTAATTATTTCCTCAATCCAGAGCTAACCTTCCACTTCGAATCAAATTGCCAGCACTTCAATAGAAAATCAATTTCCTCGCCGGTGTTCCACGCACAATTTCCTGAAAAACAAGCTCGAAAAGAATCCCCAGATTCCAGTAACAATTATTTTCACTTCTATCTTCAATCAATCCTCCTCATCGATACCTACATCCTTCGCGAGCAAAGAACGAATCCAGCCCGAGCTCGCAATACCCGCCTGAATAGTTTTGACGCAATTACTTTTCTAAATTGGAATTACTTTTCATACAGATACCCGCTCGCTCCTCGATATCGCGCTCAGATGTCGCGCGCGCGAGCGCAAAAGTCGCGCGATCGGGTATATAGCTATAAGCCCTCGCAACGGGATGTTCGTTAGCGTGGGATTCCCCGGCTTTTCTCTCTTTCCCTCCCGGCGCCGCGAGGCAACGGCACTAAAGAATACTCGCTCATTGAGAAATTTCCCATTGTCGGGGGGCCTGGAGCAGCGCAGCGCCCGAGCGAGAGAGAGAGTAGCGTTTATTTGGACGAGAACTCATTAGTATCGCCGGGCGATACTAATCTTGAAAATTCTTTTGTAGATCCAGCCGAGAGAGGGAGCTGTCTGTATACCGGCACTCCCCTTCTTTTTTACTGTCTTTCATTTTGGCTCGCTCCTTTTTTTTTCGCCGCTCTTTCTTTCGCCCCTTTTGCTCGAGCGCTCGGGCTTCTTCTTTTTATCTTTCTGACGCCGAAATATTTCACCGGGCGCCGCTGCGCCGCTGCTTTTAAATTGTCGCTGATTATTTGGCTGAATGTGGGCCGGACTATCCCCTGGAAAACTATGAATGAGTTTTTTAATTTATGCTCGCTGTGGAGCGTGGAACTGGCTATACGTGTGCGGTGGCGCTCTTTGCGAGGCGAGCGAAATCGCGGGTAGGTTTGAAATTGTTAAAATTAATGAACTTTAGAATTTGTATAGGAATAATGTTGCATTCGTTTTATTGCGCGCAAAATAATGCTGTCGCGGTGCGCGTTCTGAAAGCTTTGACTTTGCGAATCGAGCGCTATAAAATGTATCGTAAAATTTCTGTTTGTTTGATTTTTATTAATTAAAAAAGAAAGAATTACTAGACCAATAAAAACATGACCATTTTCATTTCCAGATCGGCCTTGCGATGGCGAACCACTGAGCTCAGCCCTATAAATCTCAGGTAAGTCAATTTTTACAGGCCCTTAAACACCTGAAAAGTCACGAACAATCATAACGAGAGAGGAAAAATTGCCCGCGCCTCGATTCACAGCGCGCCGAGAGCGCGAGAAAGATAACAACCCCTCTAAAACGCGAAACGACCCCATAAAACTAGCGCTCTCGACTAGCGAAATCTCTCCCTCTTACTCTCTCGAAAAAAAAAGAAAAGAACGAAATTAAAGTTTAATAAAAACTGTGCTCGAAACTTCCATCGAGCTTGGCTACCTCGCACATATCCTCGAGAAAATTAAGTTCCCACGTCGACGGACAAGCCCGCGCTCGCTCAACTCGTCAAAAGTCAGTTTATGATTCGCGGGCGGGCCGCCTATTAGAATACTTGGGGCGAGATTGCGCGCTGGAGGGCGAAAAAGGCGAAACATAAACTATTTTAATTACCGGCTTGGAGAGGCAAGATCTCGAGGTGTACGTAGACGGGGCCGAGATGCCGGGGTTGCCTTCATAATCCCGAAGTGGTCTTTTTTTTCCGAGTCACCGGAATTCGATTACCGCGCGCTTTGACGCAGACGTTTAGCCGGCTGTTTGCCTTCAATTATCGGATCACTCTGATTTCTCTCTTGCGGATGCCGCGTCTGTATAGATACAGTCGGGGAGCGAGCTGTCTTGCGGAGTTTGCCGTTCGCGAAGTGGTTGGGTGGATGGATAGAGAGAGGGGGGGGGGTGGAGATATCGTCGAGGTGCTGTGTGTATATCGCTGCGCGGTTTGCGATCGCTGGACGTTAGAAGGTTGAGAGAGACAGCTGGGAATTCTGAGGATTGCTGCTTGGTGTTTTCCTTTGGAAGTGGCAGCTGCCTATTGTAAGTGCTGCAGGGCTACTTTTTTTAGGGTTATTGGATCGATTGTTAAGTTTTACGAAGGCTAGTTTAATAATAATTAAATGAAAGTAGATTTTTCTTACGGTTTTACCTTTTTCACCGCCAGTTTGACCAAACCCGCCCCTTTCTACTTAATACTAAGACATTCCAAAAGTACCAAACCTCAAGTCCTCAGTTTCCATCAACACATCACACCAACATTCTCAATCTCTCAAAAAAAATCACCCGGCATTCAATAACGCTTAATCAACAAGCCCTTACAATATTTATTCAATCTCAAAGCGACCGCAGCCTCAAACGAATAAACTTAGAACCCCCCTCAGCCCATCCACCCATAGCCCCTTCTTCCCGATACAACCTTCCAAGAAACTTGGAGCTCGCGAGCGCCGCTATACAGAGGCCCCTTCCAGAGCGCAGTTCAGGAAGAGAATGTGAGAATTCGCCGGTGCGCCGGCTTCTTTGGGGGGGCTTGAATGCCGATAGTCCGGCGAACTTTATCCGGCTGCCGCTGCCGCAGCGTAAGCCGAAAATCGCCGGCCGATGTATATGCGCGCAAGCTCGCCGAAACTTGCTGTAATAGATTAGTGCGTTCTCCCCGCGGGAGGAGATGGATGACGTCTGGAGAGAGTGAAAGGGGCCACTGACCGAATGTAAATACGCAGAGAGCTGCTCGCTTGGGGATTGGTTTGAGGTGCGACGATTGGGATGGTGGGTTTGGGGCTGTTTGGACGGGTGAGCTTTTCGTTTTTGGGGGTTGGTGGGACGGAGGAGTTGAGCTTGATTTGGGAGGAATAGACACGTTTGTAGGGGGAGGAAGTACTGAGTCATTTTTAGGTGGGATGATGAGGTAATAAATATCTGTAAATATAAATAGGTATTATGTTTGCTGGAATGATGGGCGAATTGGGATCGTAATAGCGTTTCATTTTGCTCGATTTTAGTACGGATTTAGCTTTCATGCGCTAAGTAATAAAGTCAATAAAAATCAGCAAAGTAATAAGAAGAATCAATAGTTATGCATAATACATTAAATCATAAAGCAATCTATTACGTGATCCTCTTACCATTACGCTACATTCCGCGCTTAATCCCAGCCAACATTTCACCAATATTACAACCTTCCGCGCTCAACTCACCCAGCCATAAAAGTTTTCATCACTCCTAATAAACAATTTACACACCTCTAACAAAAAAAAATGCTCTCTTCCCACCCCCACCTTTCCCACCCAAACAACAATAAAAAAACAGCGCCACATCGATCCCTCGATCGCTTTATAAATTTCAATAAAAAATCGATTACCCACCAAGCGAGGCGATGCGTATAATAGTATAAAAGCGCTACACGCCGCTCGGCAACAATAGGGTAAACGCACCGTGAGAGAGAGGGCAGCGGCCACGTCTACGGCGGCGGCGGTAGCATCGTAAAGCCGCGTAATTTTATACGCGCGGCCGACGACGACGCAGCCCGTTAAGATTCGCGCGGGGTCATGAGTTAACCGGTGTCGGCATAATTTTATGCCCGGCCTCTGGCCTACCTTCACCGGCTGCGGGGGTGGCAGGGGGAGCTTTTACTGGCCACAAGAGTGGACGACAAGCCACGCACTTCTTCTGTTCTCTTTAGCTCGCTGGCTGGCGCTCCTTTTCCTCTCTCATCTTCCTGCTTTATTGTTCTCTAAACTGTGCAGATGCGATTAATTTTATGCGCGCCGCTCCGCAGCCGCTTTACACGCTTAAAGCGGCCGGCTTTTCAAGAAATTTAAGCTCTCCATTATATATCGCGAGCGCTGTATTTTTCTCGGGGGCTAGCCTCGACACGCGCCCACGCGCAAGCTCTGGGCTGTATTGTTTATTCTAGCCGCGGAATGGAATGCAGTAGGGGAGGGGTAAAAATAGCGGCTTAATGCGCCGCGGTTTGGCTATTGATAAATGCCGGCCGAGCTTTATTTGAGCTTGCGAGAAAAAAGAGCCGCTGCGAAGTTTGCCCTGGAATTTTTCGCGCTACTTTTACGGCCTTATAATTCGTTCTCTAATTCGCAATCTGTTTCCTACGATAATTACATCAGTTTTATTTCTCAAATGAATAATCGAGTAAGCCAATACACACACCCGCGAAATACTCTCGCAGAACCATATAACAGCTTTAAAACCCACTCGAAAGAGCAGCCGCTCTCTCAAAACCCTCCATGCAAACGTATTCACTCTCTCGCTCCCCGACACACAGCCCAACAATAAATCAGCCTCCAAAAAATAAGGCGGCATAACGCGTTATTAACCTTCAAACCCTCCCAACCACACCCCGATCCCCAAAGCAGCAAAAGCGAGAAAAAAAAGTCGCGAACATATATCCTTCCCCTCGTCGGATTTCGCAGTGCAGGCGCGCTCCGGCTATCCTCGCGCTGCGGAAGAGCGCGGGCTCAGATTTATCTTAAGAGCCGTCGCCCGACTCGCGAAATTTATTCCTCGGGGCCCCGCCGGCCGCGCGAAAATGGAGGGACACGCTTTTCCTTCTCGCGCGTGTGTCTCCGTCCGGCTCTCTCTCTGCTTTCTCGCTTTCTCTCCGCGTCCAACCCTCTGGCATGACGAGCGAATAAAAAATCGCGGAACGGCCGAAAAGCACCGACTCAGCAGCGCTTAGCGCGATCTTTGCCCTTCTCTTTTCCAGCTCTCTCGGCCCCGAGCTTCCGGACACACGCGGGGCTTTTATGCGTCGCCACGCGGACAGCGAGCCTGGACGCAAGCTCACAGCTTGCCGGAACGATTCAATTTTTTATCCTCCTTTTTTACCCCCGGCGTCGTCGCGCGCTCGTCGAAAATTGAAAAGCGATGTATACGTGGAACGAGGGGGCAGAGAGCCGGGGAGAGTGTGTATTTGTTTTCCGAGTGGCAGATTGAGAAGTAAGTGCTCTCGTAATGTCGAGAGGGCGGGGGTGAAAAATTATGCGCGCTCGGTTTCCTTTGTCGAGCGCCGGAGTCAATATAGTACGGCTTCGGGGGGGTATAAGTCGATACTCGATAATTGTGGTGCGCCGGGTGGAAAAAGCGCGGCGGCGGCGATGCAGGCGAAATTTTCGTTTCGATAAGGGAAAAGTCCGATATTATTGGCATGTTTCAGCGCGCACTTATATTCGTATAAGCGTAAAATAACGAAGGCGGAGCTAACGTTTTCACGTCGATTCGTAACTGCCGTTATTAGGTGACGTTACGCTAGCTCTCGAGATGCATTTCAAAGGCATTGTAAGGAAAAGTCGCGAGTGCCGTTTACGTGCGCGCTATCAACAAAACGTCACTCCGTCTTCGTTTACAACAACTTTCTCCCACCCTCGTCAAGACCCACATACCTACATTTTATCCCGGTCTTGCCACTAGAAAAAAAAGAAGCCTCCCCCCGCAGCCGGTCCCATTAATTTCTTCAAGCCTCGAGGAACAATCGCCACCTACATCCAAAAAGCATCCCTCGCGCAAGAAGCTTCCTCTTCCTCTCCCGTCTTCTCTCCATTCTCCTCCGGCGCGCTCCTCCCCTGGAATTCCGCAATATGCATACTTCTCGCGAGCCGAGCGCCGAGATTCTAGATTTCTCCCCTCCCTTCCTCGGCACACGCGCTCGCAAATATGCGAGAGAAACTCGCTCTGGCGAAAGAAAAGCACAGCAGCGGTAGCAGCGGGAGAAATAAGCAGGGGAGAGAGAGACTACCTCGGGCCATGCCTAATGAGCTTCCTGCAGAGCGCGCCGCCGAGTGCATTCACGATTATTCAAATCCCACCTCTCTAGCCTCTTTTCCTCGCTGCAGATAAAAAAGGAGAGCGAGCGAAACACAGAGCGACTCGCAGTAAATGCAGGTGGTTAGGCCAGAGAGTAAGAGAGAAGAAGTTCGCCCGTTCAACAATCGGCGGCGCATTGTCTCCTGCTGCTCCTTTTTTTTTTTCCTCGCGCCCGCCGCGTCTGTTTTAATAACGCGACCCCCATCTAGCTGCGACAATTCAACTTTCTGGGCGCGGCAAGCCGGGAAAACAGCACACGCGCGCGGAGGTGAAAAAAAAGCTGAGAGGTGGGATCTTGGTGCGTATAATCCGAGCCCCGCAGGCTATACCGCGCGCGTCGTTATTCTCTCGGCCGGAGAGTGGGCTTATCGTTTCGAAAAAGTAGCGCGCAACTCTAAGAGAATGCGGGCAAGAGCCTCCCTCGCTGCTATTTTTTTTTGCCGACTGCATTCTTCGCTTCTCGCGCGGGTTTTCTCCTTTATTTTTTTTTTTTTTCGCCTGGCAAAATTCGCGCTCCCTTTTTAACTGTGTTCAATTTCCTTGCCGAGTGCCGCGCGGCGGAGGAAGCCAGCCGGGCTGGATAAAAGATCTGGCACTGCGTGAAAGTTTGTTAGGCGGCGTTTAGGCGTGCGCTGCTGGTTTGGCGCGCGATGCTTTGAGTGCGACAAAGAGACAGGTGTGTTGGAGGAGGCCGCCTGAAACTAGATTCAGCTTGAATTTAACGCTTTTTTGGCTTTTGCTTCTGTTTTCGAGCGTTTGTTTTGGCCTCGCTTTTAATGAGTTTTCGCGGGCTTTGCGCTGGCTTTATGATCGGCATTGCGAATGATACAGCGGCTTTTCGTAATAATGCGATTTCGTTTTTAGTTTTGAAAATATATAATTAATAAATATCGAAATGATATGTGAAAGAAAATTTATTCTTGTGTCTAACCAGTTACGTCGATCCACATAAGTATCACAAGTAGCCAATTAAATAAGTCCTAATTAACTATATATAACTAACGATCATCAAACAACAAAAAAATACATCTAATCATTCCCTTCATAACTACCTCTCCCCCGAAACAGAACCCGAAAACGCATCAGCAACCCTTTAAATTTCACGCACGTGAGATCGCACATACAGCCACTTCAAATTTCCACGTCGTTATACAGACCGGCGCGTCAATTCCGCGCTTTCTCCCACCACCCCCGCGCCACGCGGTCCTAGAACCCTCGACGCGGCCCTGCCGATAATGAGAGTTTAATGAAAATACTTTGCGGTACCAACGTGCAGTTTTAAAGCCTGCCGCTCGCGCGGTATATACACACATAGACAGAAAGTC
Organism: Eupelmus urozonus; assembly: GCA_900480035.1. Classification (NCBI taxonomy): domain Eukaryota; kingdom Metazoa; phylum Arthropoda; class Insecta; order Hymenoptera; family Eupelmidae; genus Eupelmus; species Eupelmus urozonus. Next base: position 68,075 of record UELX01000395.1, on the reverse strand, counting down.
GCAACGCGAGGGTTCAGCGATCAAAGCGGATGAAACGAGCCGTATAAATTTCGTGGAAGAGCCGCGCTGCGGTCGCGGAGAAGAGCGAGGCAGCGAGAGAGAGAGAGCCAATATAATTTCAGAAATCGGCCGCGCAAAAATTCCATTTGACCGATCGATTTACCGCTCGCGGTCCTGTGATTCAGTTATTCTTGGATGGCTGGCGTTGAGTGCTTTTCTTTCTTTTTTCTACTTTTTCTTAATGAGACTCTTTTCGCTGAGGTTGTTTGAGCGTGGTAAGGTCGGAAGTGATGTTGGCTGGTTCGGTAAATTTTTTTTCGGATTTTATTGAATTATGATTAGAAAAGAAAGCGAATTGTCAGGATAAGTGTCTTTTTGAAGAAGCGGAATAAGACGTGAGATTTATTGTTAACACGAATATGTCACAGTTTTAGAAAAATTTTAATAATTAGAAAATTTATGCAAAGCCTGAAATTATTTAAAAAGTAGTTAAAATTTATTGTAGAAAAAGGAAAATTAGCTCGCCGCTCCTGATGAACACTAATGAGAATAACAATAGTTAAGACCGTGAATCCAGGCTGAAATTATACGTGCTTCTTCCGGTCCCAGGATTAGTATGAATATCATGGTAATTTTTATGCAAAATTTCTCCCCTTATGTGAAATAATGAGCTCATTATTAGCGGTCCGCGTGTCTTATTAAAACAAGAGACTAAAAAAAAGAATATAACCTTTATTATTTCCCATCGCCATACTTACTCTTAATCGCATAAATTCAATTTATTCACGCGCGTACACAATTCACCAGAAAAAAGCTTCAGCAAAACAATCAAGCTTAACCCAACAGTTAGAAATTGGAATTCCAGCCAATTTGCGAACATCAGCCCAGCAATAAAACCCCAATCTGGCATCCCCCGGCTCCTGCAGCTCTGCAGCCGTCTAAAACTGAACTACATAATAAAACAACCATTAGCGCAAAGCCCCGCTTAACCAGCATCGAATCCATCTCGATTAAAGCTCCTCCTCTTACTCTCCTCGCCTAGGAAAAAAGACGCATAAAGACATGCGCTCCCGCGTCACCCGACCTACGACCCCACTTAATCCTCTCGCGCGACGCTCTCAACCTCCCCTAAAGCGCGAATCATCGACCTCCCCCCTATGTATCGACTCGCATCCTCAAATAAAAAAAAGTGAGCTTGCAAGCTCCCTAAAAAAAAAGAAGAAGACTCAACTCTGAAATCCACGGCTGCAGTTATATACGTCTCTCGCAATCAGCGCCCGGGCATAAAGCGGATTTGCCGGGGCGCTCGGCGCTAAGCAGATGGAAATGCAGCCGATGTGAATGCTCCTCGTAATGCTTTCTCTCGGCCAGAGCTAGACGCGCGCGCGGGAGGTGGGATATATGTGGGACGCCGGGGATAAAAGGCGCGTGCCAAAGCGCGCAAAATTCACGCTCGCGCTTATTCCACTTTGCTCTCTCGTTCGCGCGTTCCTCTGTCTCTTCGCACTTGTTACGAGAGGCTCGCTCTCGTTCCGCGCTTGGAAATTTCATTGGTTCGAAAGAGAGGGCTTAATGACTCTCGTCGTGGGGGTAAATACGCGAGAGCGAGGGGGAGGGAGGGACAAAAGGGTGCGCGTGGTTTTTTGTGTATTATACGCCTTTTTACGAGGAGACGAGAGATAAGTGTATTATGCCGGGGCTCGCCTTTTCTTTTGGCCCTTTTTTCAGCGCGAAATTGTCGCGCTCAAGTTTTCCCTGTCAAAGTTTTAATTAATATATATTATATATAAAAGGGGGAGGTTGGGGGCGGTGTAAGGAGTTTCGCATTGTGCTGGGAAAGTTTATTCGCGCGGCGCTCGGGCGAGTGCCGGGGAAGTAGGTTAAAATTGTAAGCTCCATTTTGCCGTGTAACTTGATTTTGAGACTGGAAACGTTACAGCGAGCGCGATACGGTGAACACAATGACACTTTGCTCTTTGCAAAAATATGTTTGTTTCAATTGTCTCTTGATATCTCTATAATTTATTTTAAAAAACTATAATATACACAATAAAATCTGATAAAAATATAGATAAATAGTGTAATTACACGCATATACCCCGATAAGGGCATGAAGTATTTGCATCATCTTATCGGATTTATCCATAATATGACTCATCTCCAAAAGTCGCCCTATTAACCAAGATTACAGCTTCCACTATCACTAATCCAATTAATATCTTAGCTCCTCCTCTCACTTGCGTGTATACAAAAAAAAGCACTGAAAAGACGGCGAGAAAGCCGAGGAGGAGTTAAAAAAGAGGGAGAAGAAAAGGCACAAGCGGCTCTCTTGCGCGGAAACGCGACAGAGATTCGCCGGTTTAAGCCTCTCTTCTCAAGCGAGGCTGCAGCGCGCGCCGGCAAGCAGAAGTCTCCTATACATCCACACACACACATACACCCACCCACGCGACTGCGCGCGAGGCTGCACTAGAAAATCCGTTGTGTCGGGCGTAATCTCCTGATTTAATGCTGCAACAGCCAGCAAAGTCGCCGGCAGCCCTCCCCGAGCTCCAGCAACGCTACACTGCCCCATCGAAATATCATCGACGTGTACAGCTCCGCGTTGGGGCGAGATGCTTTTCTTTTTTTCCGTGTCGACGAGCTGGAGCTTCTCTTCGATTCGCGGAATCGGTTTATCCTTATTAATTTTTCGTTCGCCTTAAGCGTTTGTAAATTTCCAAAGCGCTGAGAGAACGTGTTCAGCTGTCCGGCAAAACCGTTCGCAAAAACTACAACACACTCAAAATGACCATTTAAAAAAAACGCTCTAGCGAAGTTAAACAAAAGAGACAGCGCATCCGCACGCTTCGAGAGGTTAAAAATGCAGAGCATGCAAAGAGCCAGGCTCCGCGCGCGCATAAATCACCGAGCCGAAACACGCAAGCCCGCCTCGAAAAGGGTACCAGCAACAGCAAGCTCCGGAGCTGCCTAGAAGAGTTAAAGTCTCTCTCTCCCTCCAGCTTGCGCTTCCGGCTTGACCGATTAAACCGTCGCGGCGCGCCTCGTCCCCTCTCCGTCTTTCCTGTGTGTTTTCTCTCCCCCCGCTGGCAAAGCCTCGAAAGATACAGGCGCTGCTTAACCCCACACCTTCGTAATGAGTTTACTCCCACAATGCTCTAGCGGCAGGCAAGTTGGCCAGATGCTCTCGCCTCTTACTCTCTGCCTAAAGCTCGCCCCGCTGCTGTATTCGCAGGCTGCTCTCTATATCTAAGTCATAGGGTATCCCGAGGAAGCTAGCTCGTCTGTGTTGAAGCTGGGTATAGGTGAGAGGTTGTGTGTGCAGGAGCGAGAGGCGCGACGCGGCTGGGAGGATTGATAAAGGCTTTATTGTATTTGGAATGAATATATCGGACGACTTTTGTTCGAGGGTGTATTGTGTCTGAGGAGGGCTGCGCTTTGTCGGGGTATTAGGTGAATTTGTTTGAGGTTCCGGCTGAGATATGCCCGTTGGATGATGGCTTTTTAGAGACGGTGAGGGTTGACGGGGATGTTGGGTTGGATTTGTGTTAGTGGGGTGAACGGATGTTGGATGATGGAATGTGTTACGATGTGCGATGGAATGTGGAATGTTTTTTTAAAGAAAAGAAGAAAATGTTTAATTGGTTAATGGAAAAGTTTTTGAAATTGAAAAAAGGGTATAGGTTAATGTATTGTAGGATTGGTAAGAGAAATCGAACTGCACGTCAAACTTCCTTTTTAACTCGATATGCATTAATTTACCTTTCAAATATTCTTCCATTAACTTTTATCACGTTTGACCAATTTTTTCTGGAATTAAGATTGCTCGAGCCAGCTTGAAACTTTTATCTCTTTTATGCATGAAAAGCTACATTATTTACTTAAACTAACATATTGTAAGAAAATTTCCATTTAGTCCGTAAATTTTGCTATTATTTGGCACAGTTAAGTACTGTATAATATATTCTCCAAGTCTCTGATATTATCCATTCTATTAAAAAGCAAACTGTTGAATTTTGGCTTTTGTACCCATCTTTGCAGTTTTTCTCAAGCAAATGGACTTACGGATTACTTTATGAAAAAAAATAATAAAAATTTAGTAAACATGCTTATATACAAAATATTACTAATAATGTGTTTACAAGTGAATGTTACAAACACATGCACACATGCATGTAAGTATTTTTAATAAATATTTATTAATTATTCAAAAAAATAATAAATTATTTAATATTGATTGAACTGCTTTTAAAAAGTATTTTAAATTCGCTAGTGTAAATTGATGTATAAGTAACAAATTTAAATTTTGAATTCCACAAACAATTAGGGATATTTAATAAATTTGTTTTATCATTTGCTGAAGCTGTCAGACGTACGCAGCATTCGACGAGGGCGTCGAATTATATAGCTTCCCAGTTAATGATCCTATTATCAAATATTTCTATCTTCGAGAGGAAAATTTCATGCATACAAGTGGATGAATAATCAGGGCTTGATAGAGTTTCCTTTCATGCACTAAATTAATTACGATCTGGAAACGATTGTGAATTGACTATCTGGTAACGTAGCTCCGGGTAAATTACATCAGGTATTTTAACATTATTCGGCATTTACGATCCTCGTAATAACTAATGCAGCTATTCTCAGTGCAGCTCGCTCGATGGGCTAGTCGAAAATATCGGGTACCATCGCTCGATTATTCCATATTATTACAAATATAATTGGGACTCTGATGGATTTCGGAGTATTATTACTAATGGCTGTTGGAGGTAGAGATTATAAATTATAAATCACATAAATCATAAATTCCCTTTATTTTTCCATTACCAATAATAATATTACAATATAATAATATAATGATAATAAAGCAATTCATAATGATATTAACCATCAATTCACCATCGCCAAAAAGGTAAAAAAATAACCCTCAAATTTGAATACCCCACCTTCCCCCATAACCCAAAACAAGATACAAAGCAATGCACAGCCAGCGTACAATAGAGATCGCAAGCTCCAACCACTGTAGAGCTTGCGCAAGACTCCCTCCACTTACTCTCAGTCGCATCCTGCGGATCGCGTATATACCTATAAACGGCGACCCAGAGAGCAAGCGAGAGAGAGAGAGAAAGAGCGGGGAAGCAGAAAGCCACGAGAGCGCGAGTTTGCGCTTGCGGATATGCATCGGCCCTCCCCGCGCTGCTCGCTCGAGTCAACAGAGACGCAGCGCAGAAGTCAGCCGGGGCTAAGTACGAGGCGTTCTAGCGTGAGTGTGTATATGTATATACCTAAGCGAGAGCGCGCGGTTCGCAATCAGCCGTATACGCTAGGCTGAATTCGGATTCGCGTGAGAAGGGGAGGGGGGTGGAGAACTTTGGAGACGATTTAAGCGCGGGCGCGCCAATGCGGAGAGGATCTTTATATAAGTGGAGCGGTGAGGGGGAGAGATAATTATAGACTGATGACCGCGAGGAGATGGAGGGAGATGGAGTGTCGAGGCTGAGTTGGTTAGGGGGCTGATGGGGGCGGTTGGAGGTGGGAGTTTGCTGGGTGTGTTTATTGTGATGAATTGCGGTGCTGAATGAGTTCGTTTGTGGGGGTTGGTGAGGGGGAGGAAGTATAATGGGTTTTTGTAGATGAAGATAGTGTTTAGGAATTGAAATGACTTTTAATAAATGCCGAGGAAAGGGTTTACTGAAAATTACTATGTTTTCTAATCACGATAAAAATTTAATTGGTTAAATTAAAAATTTATTACATCAAAAAAGGTTTAATTAATTCAATTAAGCACTTCAATTAAGTAGTAAATATTGCTCTCAGCATACGTTTTTGTACCAAAGTTGACTACGGCTTCAGCAATTTTTTATTTAAAAACATAGCATTGCTTTTCTCTTTCTACGGCTCTGTCCCACCGTTTATGGAAAACACAGTAATTATTATAAAATTCTTTTCTCCTCATAAAGATTAAAATACAACAAATAATCTAAAATGCACATCAACTCAATGACCCACGAAATCCCATCGTCCAAAAACTTACAACAAAGCACCCGCCAAAATCTCGGACAAATTCCATCCATATCAGCTCGTCTTCATCTCTCTCCAGCGCTCCCCTCCATTGTTAAAATTCCCCACGCCTCGAACCTCCAAAACAACTCCCCCACCCTGTGTCCTCCTCAATGCCTAATTCATACGCCATTATCTTACAATCATCAACCATAAACTCGAGCGCAAGAAACTCCCATTCCCTTATCTCCTTGCGCAATTGCCTCGGAGTCGCTCCTCCTTGGCCCCCTAAACTTCATTATACACCGGCGGTCGAACAAAGACAACAACGGAATATAACCAACGGAAAGAAAGCAGCCGGAACGTAGCCCCCGTCTTAATACTAGCCCCCGCGTGGCCACTGTACGGAACGTATACGTATACATAGAGAAATACAGGGACGCGCCGATTTTCATCCGCGCGCGCTCGCTTTGTTGTGCGCGCGTGTTTTACATTTGAGAAAGTTCGGCAGCATATGGAAACTGCTGTTCGGCCAAAGTTTCCGCGCGCGGGATTTTATGCGCGCCGCAGGAATATACAGTGGCGAGCGCGCGCCTCCGCGCTTCTATCTCCGAGAGCGGCTTTTTCGTAAAAATGGCTTGTACAGTCCTGCCTCCGCCGGTTGATACTTGTTTAACTTCGGCACTATTTTAAAAAGGCGCGCGAGGTGGCTTCGGTGTAATGCTAACTTTTTTTTTTATTCAGTGGGGTGGAGGTTTATTTATTTATATGGGTTATTAATTTTTTTTTATCTATTTGGGTTGTTTAGGTTTAGTGAGGGTAGAGCGTGATTTTCAGTAGAATAAGTCGGGATCCGTCGGACCTTTCAGCGTAAGAAACATACCGACGTCTGTCTAATTGTAGCGTTAAACTTCATCTCTCTCACTCTAAGAAGAGCCAGATTCCTTACAGCAAGCTCAAAATATCATTCTCCTAATATCCAACAATTACCTCCCACCCCCGCATCTCACGACAAAATACAAAAGCTCCCACCCACCCCACAACAAAATCCAACCTGAAAATCGCCGGCATATTCTCCCTATATAAACGTAAACGAGCTCGAAAGTCAGGAGATAGAAAGCAAGAGAAAGAAAGCACACAGCTCAACGAAAAGAAAAAAAGAAGAGAACGAAACCGGCGCGCGCAAAAAGCGCACGGGGGAATTTCATTCCGCGCGGCGAGCCCGAAACAGAATCCCCTAACGAACTTTGAAGTTCTTTCATACAGGAAGTTGGAGAGGAGGCAAGGGCAGAAAGAGAGCTGGAGGGAACAGTATCGCTAAATGGCCGGGCAATCGCGCGACAAAAAGAAAGAGTCGCGCGCCTCGTTTAGCGCCGCTTACAATTATACTTTCGCCCAGCGAGAGAAAGAGGGGGGGATAGCATTGAGATGCGCGCCGTGGCTTGCGGGGCTAGTCGAGCGCTGGGAATTCCGCTCGGCGGGGGAATGTTAAGTTGATGTTTGCCGCGTTTTAGAGTCTGCCTTTTGTTTCGTTGAGAAGCCGGGATCGCCGGATTATTATGCAGTGAGTCATCCGCGCATTTTCGACATTTCGGATGTACAAATAAAAATGTCGCTGTAGATTCTGTAGCAGCAGCGCAAGAAATAATTCCGCTAAAAGCAAAGCGTCTAAGAAAATTTCGATTTCGGAAGCTCGCATTCTTGCTAGACCAAAAACAGACTCGAAGTCGGCCAGTCGTATATACACTCAGCCGTTGTCCTAGCCCGAAACGCTTCAGAATCCAGGGGGGAAAAGCGGGTCGCCGTCCGGCCAGCCAACCGCCGCGGTCATTTTCCAAAGCTAGACCCTAAAGCGAGATAAAGCGGGGGAGAGAAAGCCAGGCAGCCAGCCACGGATTTGGCCTAGGCTGGTAGCAGCGCGCGGCACAGCTTGCCGTACCAGCCGAGAGAGCGTCCGGGCTAATTAATCAAGCTCCGAAAACAGGCTGACAGCCGCGCGCGAGCCGGCGGCGGCATCCCGAACTTACGAGGCTAGCCTCGCGCACTCGAAACTGCTATAAACGCCCTATAACCATAAATACGCGAATTCGCTCACACTCGCACAGGGACAAGTATGTGTGTGTGTGTATGTTTTGCGCGAGAGCGAGCGGAACGGGAAAGGCGCGCACGTGGCGCGCTAGAGAGCGGCGACTATACAATGGCCATTACCGGGACGAGCTTGCAAGCTCGCCAATCTCGCGGCGGCCTCCTGAGTGTCAGTCCGAAAATTGCCGGCCGCGGCTGACGCTCGCCGGGGGATATGGCTTTTTTGGAGAGGCGTCGAGCGGAGGGATTTTTTTTTTTTTTTTGTTTGTTTTTTAAGGGGGGTGAACAATTGGAGAGTGAGAGGTTTTTTGTGGGGAGATTTGAAAGGGTTAATTGTGCGGAGAGACGGTGGAAATGGGTCGGGCTTAGAAGGATTAATTAAACTGTAATAATTCGCAAATTCCACCGTTATTTCGCACGGACGAGTAAATTTCAGTCGATGAAAAATCTCCGTAATTGAGCCTGGCAATAAAAAGCTCGATAATTCAGAAAAACGAATGATTATACATAATAATCCATCTTTCTCATCGGTCGCGCATATCCCGCACAATACTCAGCGGAGCATATCCAAAAATAATCGCCTTTAACCAGCCACATCCAGCCATTAGGTGAATAAAATTCGACGCCGCACGCGCGCAGCTCGCTGCACGCGGGGCCATCGCCGATAAATCACTCTCCTGTATATGTTTTAACCTCCCCCTCTCCCAACGCTATCCAGTCCCGCGGCTGGCCGCTCTCTCTCCTGCATTCCTACGAAAATTTACGCAAACGAACTATTTGGAAAATAAAATACCGTCCCCACTCTCTCTCTGGTCGTCGACATTCGAAATTCACGGCGCGAAAAGCAATTTATTTTAATACGCCACTTAAACACAGCTGGGATATATATCCGCCGCGGCCGCGGCAAATAAATAATATATTAGCGCGATCGCCGACGTGACGAGGGATTCTCACGCTATGTGTGTATATAATCGGGCGCGCGGCCGCGCTGTATATACAGTTCACAGGTAAACTCGGAAATTTCGCCTCCCTCTCTTTTCTCAGTTGGCCCGATAAATCCACTAGCCGAGCGCGCTCGCCAGGGCCAATAATATTATTCGGGTCAAACATGATGTATCGCCGATTTTGTAATAATCCGAAACGTACCGAGCGCGCTTTGGTTGTGTTTGCCTGGCTGGCTCGCTGTTTGCGCATAGTATACGACTCTGCAAGCTGGCTTGTGACTTGCGTGCGCTTCTGCGAGTTCAAGAACCAATAGAAAGCGAGAGGGAGGAAATGTTGAAGGGAATTACGTTGATCCGGTCTGGGGGGTGTGGATTTTGGGATGAATATGGTAGCGTTACGAGCGTATGATATTAATGTTGTGGATATGTGCTTGATACCACTTAAAAATTATAACGAGCGCATCGCTCGCATTTCTCTTTTTAAAGCTCATTCGCTTAAAAATAATTTAACTATGAAATTACGTAAAAACATATACCGTCGTTCCTAACGAAGACTAGTACATTTCAAAAACTACCGATTTTGAACTCTCATTTACAGATACTCTAAGTCATTTTAACTTATCAGAGAACTTTGAATATGTAATATCAAGTTGCATCTTCAATCTATCAAGCTCGCGAATAACAAATTTAAAACAGGTAGTTTTTGAAAAGTACTAGTCTTCGTTAGGAGCGACGATTCGTACCTTTCACTCAATACCCCAACCTCCCATCAAAACCATCTCCCACCTACTCCGCCTCCAAAAAATAGCAAAAAAATCTCCGAGACAAATCCCGGCATCGGAAGCAAGAAAAAGGCTTGCTCCTCTCCTTGCAACCAGCAGCCTCCCGCAGATATTTACGGGTCAGTCGCGCGCGGCCTCCTCTCTCTCAGGGGGCGCGCTCCTCTGTCGTAATGGGTCCCAGGGATATAACACCAGGCGTAACTCAGCATCAGGCACCACCCCCCTCCGGCCCGTATTTCCGTAATCCCGGCCCGCCATCGGCCGGCCTATATCCCGATAGATCTCGGACTATACGCCCAAGATCGCAGCTACACTGTCTCGTCGCGCCGGCGGCATCCAGCGCCTCGTAGTCTTTGATCTCACCGCCGCCCCTCGATCCTACTTTCTTTTCATTTTCGCGAGCTGGACGGGCCACCGGGGGCTTCGATTTCGCGCGGACTCCTTTGTTTTCTGCGATTTCCTTTTGAGGAGTTTTATTAGGGGCTTAGCAGCGCTGGCTTCTTTTCCGGTCTGCTGGGCTTTGCTTTCTCGTTTGATTATCGATGATTGGCTGGGATTCTAGCCGTTAAGTTTACAGAGATGGATATTGCCTGTCTTTCTAATTTCGCTACTTTTTATCCGAGCTATACTTTTTCTACAATCAGGGCTGGAAAAAATGTACTTATCAGAGCGCGCGGGCTCGCTCTAATCGCATTAAAGCCGACAGACTTTCCCCGCGAAAACTCACGCCCCGGCAATTCGGGCCCCGAACGTTCCATTTCGCTTATGCACGGCAGCGCGACTCTCTCTCTCCCAGGCGCGTCAGGCGCAAAGCTCGTAAAACGGCGCGCTTAGCGGAATAACGAAGAAAATTGCTCCGCCCTATAAGAGAGAGAGCGAGAGAAAAAAAGGCTGAGACCAACGCACGCCTTTTCAATTTACATAAGGCAATCCAGCAAGTATACACACAGCGCCAGCTATATCCACCCCCCTCGTCACTGTCAGTCAAGCTCCACGAGCAAAATACTCGGAGGACGCTGGGTCCTCTCCTAAAAAAGAAATCACAGCGAGCGAGAGGGAATTCTCCTCGGCGGGAAAATTGACTACTCCAGCCCTCGCGCGGGGGGTAATAGAAACGTCGCGAGGAGCAAGACGGCTACATAAGGTTCGGGGAGCCGGGATTTCGGGACGTCGCGCGCGGCCGAGAGTGCCTCTTGAGAGAGCCAAGGTAAAATGCCAGAAACACTGATGTCGTCCCGAATTAAGTCCCCCTCCCGCCTGCGCGCACGCGTCTAGAGACTTGCGTGTTTTCGAGCGCGCGCGTTGCTGTATTAGGGCGCGTGCGGCGGAGAGCAGCCGAGAGACGCCGCGAGCTTGAATTCTCCGGGGAATTGCAGAGGAGAGGCATGTCGGATTATTAAGATTTTGTAATAATGAGGCGGGGAGAGGGAAGGGCGGTCGAGAAAATTTTCTGCACTGTGCGTGTGGAATATTGGATGAATGCGAGCGTGGGTGGTTGGTGGGGGGATGGGAAATTGTTAGGGGTTTGGGAAGGGTTGAGTGCGGCTGATGGATTTTTAATGGGCTTGATTGCTCGATGGGAGTATTGAGTTTTATTCTATTATATTTTGTAAGCTTAATTTACGCATTTGAACGTCTGATCAAATTTTAACATTCTTCGGGTGTTTATATTTGATCGGGTGAAAATCAGGTACATATGTTGTGTTTAATGCTATTTTTCTCAGTTAAAATTATTACTACTTATGCATATTGAATTTACACATGGACTACACAAATCCTGCGTTTTCTTGAATAAAATTTACACAAAACACAAAATTTTCTACTGTGATATTTCAGTTTTTTAAAATTATAATTAATAATAATTACATCCGTCTCTTTTCCGTAACCAAAAAACCAACCCCACCACCATCTCCGAATTCCCTCCGAAACGCAGAATAACATTTCCACAGCAGCAAACCCCCTCGCGAGCGTTAAATCAAAAGCATCACCCCTTAAATACCCCCCCCCCTCCCTCAACACGCATTCTCTCGGCAACATCCTGCAGAAATTGCAGCTCGCCTGCGCTCGAAGGATAATTCGCCTCTCTCTCCCTCTCCCCCACCTCCCTGAGACAAAACTTTCGTCACGTTTTACGTCGGCCGCGTAGCAATGACAATCGGTACGCTCTATACACACAGCCCGAAAGCTCCTCTGAGTTTACGCTTTCGCGACGCGCGGCCTGCATTACGGATGTAAATCTCGTCCCCGCGCGATAATTTGCATTCGCCGTAGCTACCGTCTCTTTTCCGCTTATACGTTTTTTCCTTCCTCTCCTCCATTTTTTTTTTCACCCAGCGCCGCTTTTAATGCCCCGTTCCGCGCCTGCTTTTGTTTTGACGGAGCAAAGTGCCTCGGAGTTGGCCGATGCGCTAGAGGAGGAAGCCCCGATGCTGTTGTTGCGCTGGCTGCGTTCTGTTGCTTTTGGCGAGAGCGAATTTTCCCGAAAATTTTGAGCTTTTTTTGGGGGGGAAAGCGAGAGAGGGGGGGAAGAGGGAGCGGGATTTTAATGTGCGGAAGTGGAGTATTTCCGCGAGTGCATTTACCGGGCAATCGGGGAGATAAATAAAACGGTTTTATTTTAAAAAGTGAGCCGATTGTTTTATAAAGTTCTTTCGGGCAAGAGCACTTTTTCGCGCGATTTGCATACGAGCGCCGCGCTGCCGGAATGTTTTTGCCGCTGCATTTATCATCTGATAAATGCAGTGCGTGAACCTACATATCTGATATAAATACATAAATGATATATACGCATTTAGCGCGCGCGGGGCTGCGAAATTTATCAAAAACTAATAAATCGTTAAAAATTAAAAGCGAATTATAAATCCTGAAATAATTTCGCCGATTTTGTTGATACGTCGTAAATATTAAATTTATATACACCCACGAATGAAAAAAATTCAACGGCACTCGAAAGGGATTACTTCAATCACCTTCAATTTCCCCATTTTTTTTTTTTCATCCACCCACACGCGCGAGAATAATATCTGACGCGTGCAATTTACGAAAATTATGGTAATCTCATAACGTAGTTGCTAAAGTGCCACTGTAACACTGTAACAATTTAATGTGTAAAATTGAACGCACAGCGCCCTGGCAGCTTTAACTATACACCCCTCCTCGCATCTCCCATTTCCATAATCGTCTCGGGCATAATAATTTCCTCGCGTAAAATCGCACGAAACGAGAAAAGCAGCCGAGCTCCCACCAATCAATTATCAACTCGCATCACCCCACTCGTTAATTCGCCCCTCTCTTTACCACCCAATCAAAATCGTCGAACTTAAACCGTCCAACTAGCCGTCTCAACCGCTTGAAAATTTTCAACTTTCGATCTTCTACTTTTATAACCCAGCCCGAGCATCGCCCTCGGAAATTACCCGTCCAATAAATCGGCCGGCCTTCCCAATGGAAAAACAGCATAAATCGCCGGAGTAGCCGAGAGCCAAGCGCGAGAGAGCGATCAAGCAGCTAGTTCGTATGCGCTCGCTGCCCAAGGATTAATAGACGACGCGGCTTCCTCCCCCCCATACTCGCCTTCAAGATAGCCGGCCGAGAAAAGAGGAATATCGTGAAATATACCAGTCGCTCTCGCAGGGCGCGCGGTCCATTTCGCGCGAGCGAGCGAGACGGCCGATGGCCGCCTGATAGGGGAAACGTGTTACGCGGCTCGCGGCCGCGCATACAAAGTGTCCTGCTTTGCACTGTCAGCCCAACGGGGGGGGCTGGCCCCCTTTTTTGAGCGACGACGATGACGCCGCGCCCGGCGCGAGAGTGGAAAGTGCCTTTCGCGCCGCTTAAATCAAAGGAGTCGCGAGCGAGCGCGTGATCAAAATGTGCAGCCAGCCGAGCGCGACAAATTTTCTGAGAGGGGAGCGATATGTCGAACGTGCCTTGCCTAGCGGATCGCGGGGAGTGTTGTTATGGCGATATTGGAGGGGGGGAGTTGCGAGAATGGTGCGGGACGTTTTATGTTAGGCTCTTTTGAGGGGCTGTTTTATTGGGGCTGGAATGTTTTGGTAGATTGTTTTTTTATTTTATCGGAGGGGGGTGGGTCGGGAGGGATTTCGGTGGATGTCCGGTGTTTGTTGGCGGATGTGAGTTTTTGGGGAAACGTTTTCGGGAGAGTTTGTATGGAGTGATGAGGATTTGGATAATTATGCAGTTTAATTAATTTGTTAATTAACTACCTGATAGTTTATAAAACAATTAATAATAATATTATTATGTTTATTGTATTATTTGTGGAAATCAAATAGTTGATTAATTATTTAATAAAGATACATAATAAAGATATATACAATATTTTCGACTAAATAAACCGTCTAATAAGCCTATCATTATCGTCAACATTATAAAACCTACCTATCAGTACGACCAAAACTCACATTATCAAATCAATAACTCCCCCATCTCGATTTCAAACCCACGTTTAAACTTCATCAACCCAATAAATCAGCCATCGAAACCAACCCGATTAATCCCCCCAGCCGACAAACAACATCATTCAATAACAGCCCCAAGCAATTAAACCAAACTCCCTTTTAAGAAACACTCACCCGCGCGCTCGCGCTTTAATTACAACCCCCCCATCCACCGCACATTCGTAGCAAGCCTTACAGCCACCCAGCAACGCTCTACTTTCTCCTAAAACCTCACCCCACCCACGTAATTCCCAATGAAAAATGCAGGCAATGCATAACGAAATACGTACGGGGCCGGCTCGCTTGCGCATCATCCACGACAAAAAGTTCCCCGGGCGCGATAAATATCGCACGTACGTGGCTACAGGCGGCCGCGCGCGCGCGCGAGCTGCGTTTTATCGTTTAGCGTCGCGCGCGCGCGAGCTAGCGTATAGCGCCCGGCTACTTTGGAATTTATTCGCCGGCTATCATACGGACGCGGCGAGCGGCAATAAAGGCGAGTTAATAAAGTAAGCCTGGTTGAGACAAATCTTCGGGGAGAAGTTACTGTGGCGCGCGGAGGATGTAGCTGAGGCCGAGCTGTGGATTCGGGGATGCGCTTTTATTTTGGCGCGCTGGGGGCTACTGAATGTTTCACACTCTCTTAAAAAGTGAAGAATGAGGCGCGTGGCCTGGAATACAACGCAGCTTGGAGGAGGGGGGGAGGATCTTGTGAGCTAGAGAGGTGGTTGAGGCGTAAATTAAAACAAATTAGCTGCACTATCTTCGTAAAAAGTTAAGGAAAAAGGCTGAAGTTGCTTCAGTAATATGCAAAATTTCGCGCATCCGTCTTGCCGTATCTGGCTCTTTCTACTTGATACACACCGTTACGTTTCTTTCCTTGCTCCGGCCCTGTCAAAGTTTCTCCCCGTGAAATACGAGGGGTAATTTTTATTGAAACTTTGACATTTTTCACCTAGAAATTACATTATCAAGCCGTTACCCCCCCCCCCTTTTCGAGAACGAAATCCTCGCAGCGTCTAGTAATTTGAACTTTGGGGCGAAAAGCAGCATTAGAAGTAAAATGCGCCTGGAATAGAATCCTCTACTTTTAGATAAAAGATTTCTCGAAAATTCAATATTCCGTCACATTCAACAAAAGATATATAGCCAATACGAGAGCTCCGATCTCTCTTTCACCCCCCCCCCCCTCCATCTCTCTCCTCGAACTCAAACTGATATCAGCGGCGGAAAACGTGATTCAAACTCGAACTGAATAAATCCATCCGTATGAATAAACTAAAAGACTCACTATCTCTCATACTCCCGAGACTCCGAGGCTCCGGGAAAATCTGAAAAATCCGCGCTATCTTTACGTAAAATTTCACATCCTCCAGGAATCCTCGAACCATGCAAAATCCTTTGAAGAACCCCCCTCCCGCATTACACCTATACCTTCTCCCTCCCTCCCAGCCTCGAAATTGAAAGCAGTTGTGCACCTCGGCGCGATTATAAAACTCCGGGGGCTGGTATAGCGGATATCGCGATTAAATGATGAAATGCGCTCGCGCTCGGACTCTCTGAAAAGTCGCTCTAGGCTCGCGCTCGCTGCTGCGCTCCTTATCGCCCGGCGCGTCCAATGCATAAAGCATAAAGTTCGTATCTCATGCATAAATTCATGGCGGCCGCGAGTCATAACTTATGGCGGCGGCGGTATCGAAATCGCCGACGCTTGACTGAGGCCGCGCGCTCGCGCACGTATGACGAAAAGCGCTTTGCCCTGCTGCTGTGTGCGAGGCTGTCTGTGTGTATATACACTTTCCTTCTGATACGACGAATGTGGAAATTCCATTTTGCCGGGGAGAGGTAGGGGGGTGAAATCCATTTTGCGCCGGGGACTGAAAAATCGTCCAATTATACACGCGGCCCGATCGGTATGGGGCGCGCGGAGCGCTGTATATGGTTCGATAATTTATAGATTTTTCTCGGCCTTTTGTGCGTGAAGGAGCTGCGCGGGAGGATATAGAGTTGCATTCGCGCGCCGCGCGGCGTTGTGACTTTTATGGGCTGAGAGGGCCGCGGGGAAAAAGTGCGTGGCCTGATCGATCGAGGAGCTTTGATAAACGAGGAACAGTCGTGGAGAATGTCTAAATAGTGCCGCGAGGACGCGTGTTATTTATGATTTTTTTTTCTCTTGGTTGCACGTGATAGATTTAGGGTGGGATATGATTTTTGAAATTTCAGGTTTGTCTTGTATTAATTAACTTTTTGCATGGAAAGTTCCATTAATAACGATTTGAAATTTTTTAAAAATTGTTCTTCCCGTATTTTCTTTTACCAGAATTAATGGAATTTTCTGTACAACTGGTTATTAGCTTTCAAGAATTCTCGCTATTGTTTATTAGCTTTCAAAAATTCCTGCTATTGTTCATTATCTTTCAAGAATTCTTGGAATTGTTTATTAGCCTTCAGGAGGAATGCTATTTATATAAATCCACGCATCACGGATTAACGTTGGGCGAGATCGTTGCTGCTTGTCAAAGTAATGATGAATAGTTGCTCTCATAATTCAAACGATGCAACGAGCAGATCGTAAACAAGTAACGTTATTATCTACGAAAATCAACGGTGAATTACGTTTACACATTATCGCAGTCCCAACTTTCCCAAACTACATCAACCCAATCAATTTAACATTACTCCAAATAACAATCACCACAACAACGTCTTACACCCTAATCACACACCACCACAGCAAAGAGAATAAAAAAACTCGCCAGCCAGCTGAAATCAACGTCACTCGCTCCGCAGACGTCTCAATAACAATTACCTCTACCGCTATAGCTCCCCGAGATTCGAGGGGACCCCGGAGTCACTCAATAAAGACTCCCCGCGACATTCCAATCTCCCAGCCACCTATACCTATATACAGCTCAAAAAGGTAAAACGGCGCTCGGCGTACCTCAAAGGGGCGCGAGCAACTCTCTCACTCTCGTGATTTACTTAAAGTCTCCCCTCTCCCTCTCTCTTACCAAGGAGAAGAACGGCTCCAGCCTTCCGTAAGAGCACGAGGGTGCAGAGAAACGTACTCCTACCCTCCCCTCCCCCCTTAGCCTATACATACATAATACACAGAAGCAGTAGAGCCAAGGTACTTAAGCAAGATTTCTGTTTCAGATTGCCGGCTCCGCGTGCAAAGTTGCTCTTCTCTCTCCCTCTCTCTCTCTTTCTCTCTTTCTCTCTCTCTCTATCTTTCTCTGTCGCACGCACCGACGGCTCTCTCATGGCAACGCGCAAGCTCGGAGCCCTCCTCGCCACCGCCGTCGTACTGCTCCAGCTCTGCCTCTGTGAGTATACGTATATACATCTATATGTAAGTATATATAAGCGTGTATACTCGTCGCCTGGGACTATCGCTTTCATTAAGAGCTGCCCCGGCGAGATTGCTGTATGTATGGCCGCGACCGTGTGAATGCAGACCGAGGGGAGTGAGCGCAACTTTCAGAAGGACGTCAAAGCTCGGGGAGCTGCGCCGACCTGTTGCGACGCGAGCGAGCTATACGCTCTGGGTGTGATGGGTAAGAGGCTGGGAGCGAGGATGAATGGGGGACTTTTTTTTTTCTTTAAGGGGGAGCTGATTTTCGGAAGTTTCGGGAGGATTTATTGTAGGTGTGGTTATAAGTGGGGGAATTGAGTTGTTGAGTTATTGTTTGCGGGTGATGTTTACGGAGCGTTGATGTGCGCACTTGGAGTTGCGGCTGGAAAGTTTCTGGCTTTGAAGGCCGTTGGATATAGAAAAAGTTTAGCTAGCTCGGCGTTATTGTTTTATCGGTGGAATTCAAGTTTTAAGCTTTGATAGCGCCGGGTTATTGTGACGAATTTTCATTCACGTGACCGGAATATCTTTACAGTAATTTTACGTGCATTCAGCTGCAGAGCGCCGCCGTCCGGATTCAAATTTACTGAGGGTATTCTCGAAATGAAAACTACATTGTCATTTTCAGCTGACGAAAGTAATGAGAATTATTAAATTATCATATATATACTGTATTAAGCTGGGAAATTCAACTGGTTCCAAGAGCTGATAACGTAAATTTAATAATATAAATATTAACTCTTATACATTTGAGCTTTCAAAAACAACAAATTTTCCAAATTCTATTCATAAATTCGAAAAATTAACCGACTATTTAACATCCCCACAGATAGTAAATAAAGAAAACGTAGTATTATAAAAAAGAAAAAATCTCCATACAGACGAATCTTTCACATAACTAAAATATAAAGCCGTTTCAAAGAATAAAGGCTCGCTAATCCCCGGCTGCATTAGCTCGCACAATACATTAGCTCTCATAAAGACACAATAATCACGTAATGCGTGCGCATAATCTCGCCTTTGTCCCGAAGAAAACGCGTCCAGCCGACTACCTTTTCCCGATTCCGGACAGCCGTACGGAAAAGCCTCGAATTAGTTTCCCGCGCGCGGCTGGCGGAAAGCGAGAGGAAGAGAAACGCTAAATAGTATAGAGACTATATTTACGAGGGCGGCCGGCAAGAGAGAGCGCAAAGGACATATTTTATTAAAATCCGTTTTAATGCCATTAGATTGGGCCATGAGTTATCGTTATTATCCGGAATGATGCAGTTAATACGGCTGACGCGCATTAAGCTTGCGCGCGCGCAGCTGGACTTTCTCGGAATATAAAAACGGCGCGTTTTTACGGAAGCGCGAGCGCGTGTGTGTATTTATCGTAACGTTACGCGTGGCTGTTTGCCGCCCGATAAACGCAACAATCGCGCGATGTTTGCTTTCGTGATTTTCGTTAGTTTCGTGCTGGCTCTCGCTTTCGCTGCCGGGGCGTTTGCTCGTTTTTTAATGAAATGCATCGGGGCCGATAAATTATGAAAAATGTGGAGAGCGATGCGCTGGGATTAATCCCTTTTATACGATAAAAGCTCGTTATGAATTATTAAGCGGTGATGAATATCGGGGTATTTTTTTAATTAGACGAGAAGCTACAGGTTTGCATGAAGGGTATGTGAAAGGTTACGTATATAGAGAGATACGTTTACATTTGTAGAAAACGTTATTAAATTAAAATGTACGGAGAGAAGCTTAATCAATTTTATTCTCGTTATTAAAATAATGCGGTATTTAAAATAGTTCTATTCCCACCCCGAGTGGCCCGAATAACTCTCCAATATCGATTAAAAAAACCTCCAGCATTTCATCTGTGAATAACTAAAATAACTCGTTCCATAACCCCTCTTAAAAAAAAAAAGAAAAAAACCCTCCAATCCCAATGAATAAAATTCCTTATTTAACCAACCTTCGCGCTGCGCTCAACAGCCCGTTAAAATTTCCCCCGGCAAGCCGTAATATATCCGTCAAAATTTACAACAACGCCTTTACCGTCCCGCCGCTTTGCCAACAATGCGGCGCGCAAAATTCTCCGGAGAGCTCGCTCGCTTGCGCGCATCTCTGCCCTATAATAAATACAGCGAGCTTGCGAGCTTGCGCTCGCTCTGCCGCGCATTCTCCGTTAAAACGGCTAGCCAGCTAAATCAAGACCGGCCGCGCGTCCAGCCCCCGCTGCGGTCGCTTATATACACCCACGCTCTACGCGCCCTCGGAATTGATAGCTCCGCGCGACGGCGACGCGCATCCTTGCGAGCAAAAAATATAAGGGAAGCAGCGGGGGAAAAGTAAAACCTTTGATGAATCTGGTTTCTTTCCCCTTTTCGTGGCCACTTTGTTGTTGTCGGACTTCGCAAGGAGAAGGAAAAGCGTCGCGGAACGCTACCTACGGGGACGAAATGACTGATCCCGGCGCGATTGGGTATCGCCGGTGATTTGTGGAGCTCGATTCGTATATATAGTCGGACGGGGGAAGGGGAGCTTTTTACGGATGCCGCGAGCTCTGTTTTCTTTACTTTTATAGTCTCCGTTATTTCGCGGAGCGATGGACTGCCGAAGCGAGTTACTCGAAGCCGGGCGTTTCGCTTTTTATGGAGTCGTTGGGCTTTTAAGACGAGGCGGCACGGCGAATCGATGGGTTTTCGCGAAAATTGAGAAGTCGCGAGAGCTATGAATTCGTACGGCGTCGGTTATCCGTTAATAATTGGCCGTGTTCCATGCAGCGAGGTGGATGTGTATATAGATCGGAGAGCGATAAAAGGAGGGTAGTATAAGCAGGAAGAGCGCGCAAGTGACAGGCGAGCAAGATTAACGGGGCACCGGTTAAAATTGATAACTCGCTTAAAAATTTACGACTCGAACGTGCGCCGTGATCTATGTTAATTCTATCGTGCTTATTCGAGCGTTATAAAAAAGCAAAGCTCGCTTCTGGATATGTCCGACCAAACTCCGGCGTAACTACTGACAAGCGCGAATCCGTTCCGAGCGCTGATTATGTTGTTGCTACTCTACCTTCGCGAGTGCGTTTATAACAAAACACGCGGTCCATCCTTAAAATCAAAGAAAGACTTACCCTCAAGAACGGCTGAAGAATCGATATAGCTCCGCAGCTCCAAGGTAAAAAAGCGCTCGCACGCTGTAAGTAAAAACAAAGTCGAAAGCTGCAATTCCGGTACGCACACTTAGGCGGCGAAGCGAAAGAATCCGCAGCCGCGCGTATACACGCACAGATGAATAGCCGCGTAAAGCGCGTCTCTAGCTTTGCGAATCGATTCGCGCGCAAGTGATATAACCGCGGATACAGTCATCCATGCAGCCGGCTCGTATAAAGAAATCCAGGCGTATGCGTGCGCGCGATGCAAGTGCAGGGGGTGTATATAGAGTCGGCCGATAAAACGAAGCGGCTTTTCTCGTGCGGCTACGTTTAAAAGCAGTGAGCGCGAGGAAAGGTAAAATAAACGGTTAGGAGGGAGGGAAGTAAGGAGCTGGGCGGAGGTGGGTTAAATAAAGGAAGATACGAGGGCTGCCGATTATGCTTTGAGACGATGCCGGCGAGAGAAATTGGGAGGAGGTAGTGAGATGGTCGCGGCTTTTGACTTGATGAGGAGATGGGGTAGGGTGAGTGGTTTTTAAGGGGATGGGTGAATTTTTGGCGATGAGTGATGAGAGTATTAATAGTAATTAGTGTTTAAGGAAGGATGTAATTTGCGAGATTGTAGACGCGCGAGGTGTATAAAATATTTTTGATGAAAAGGTAGGTTGGTTTTGAAAAGCTTTCGTTTTAAGACAGAAATTTATTTCATTATTTTCTAAGCTATATTTTAATATTTTCATGTGTTTTTACTAAAGTTTTAGAAATTCTATATCTCTAGAGAGTAATTTTTTGATAAAAAATTTATAATCCTCTTACTCAGGGGTTTCAAATGACACTACGTGGATGTAAGAAGTGCGCTGCTGTTTTAAAATAACAGGTTTCCTGGAACGTAATTGAAACGTGATACTCATTATGCTTTGAGAATTTAATTTATTTAAAATAGAAAAATACAAAATAAGACTAAAAATTACTAGAAGGATAAAAATCCCTTTTTTCATAGAACAAAAATGTTAAAATTATTCCATTACATTATGCAAAACTATAAAACCTAATAGATAACTCTTTCCACCGCTCACACCAGCAAAAAATCTCTTATAAATTTGATTAATCTACCCCCTCCCCATCAAACCAAATTCCTCAAAACTATTCCACCCCCAAGACTCTAAAAAGCCAAGCCCCCGTAAAAAAAAGGAAATCCGAAATAAAGAACGTGAAAAACAGTCGAAAAATCACGCAAATTAAAGTCCCCCGTCTCTCCTCCTCTCAAAGTAGCGCTCGTCTCAAACGGCGCCGTGTCGAGTCATTCGCCTCAAATTAAATTAAACAGAGAAAAAGAAAAAGAGCAAAAAAAAAAAAGAGGAAAATAACCAAGCGTACGAGAAAAAAGTGCGATATCCGCGCTGGCATTATGCGCGGCTCGATCGTCGAAAAAAGGAAGATGCCGAGGCGCGAAGAAATATCCATCGAGGAATCCGACGCAATGGATATATAGAGCGCGCGCTTTTAAAAGGATATAGATATACGCCTTGGCCAGACGTCGACGGATCGTCTGCGCGCGACGGCTGCGTATATACGTATATATATAGAAGCTCGGAGTCGCTTGGGATTATGCTAACGAGACAAACCCACTCCGAGTCTCTCTATCTCGCTCTCTAACCTATATATATACATCTGGGAGAGGAAGCGATATCTATCCCCGTTCCTTTTTTCGCTTTTTCCATGCTTTTCCGTTAGAGGAGATACCCCCATGCTCGGGGCCGTCGATCATACTTCGTTTGTCGTCGAAGACAAAGAAAGAGAGGACAAAGTTTACCGTAAACGTTTACCCGGATTCGCGAAAAGTTGACTCTCTCGGCGGCCCGCGCCTGATTGGGAGCAGTGGAGGCTCTCTGTTCTAGCGTAAAATCGGACCGGATGCGGAGCCGATTGCCTGGAAGTTTTAAGAGAGTTGACCAGGCGGCTGTAAGGAAGAGGGAAGCGGTGTACACACACGTCCGGGGATTATGCTATTTTTCTTGCCGGGAGTTGCTGGGATTAGGCAGGTCGGACAGGGATCGGCTTGATTATATAGAGGGCGGCTCGAGATGGTTTGTTTTTCTTTAGGTTCGATTCTTTTCTGACGAGGTATTGGAGCCTCGCTTTTGAAAAGTTAATGGAGTTTATTCAGCGATTTGAGAATTAATTTTTAATTCGAGGTCCTTTGCACGTGTTTGGCCAGCAAGCGTTCCGAACGAGCGCGCAAGGAGGTTTTAAAAATTAAATTATCCGTTTTACTCCTTTAATTTAATCCGGCGCTGAAGCGTAATACATCGCGCGCGAGCGGCCGGCAAAGCTCGAAACGCATAAATCCGTCATTATACGACCTCTTTGCCGGCATAATTCTCCTCTCGCTCGCTCGAAAAATGAATCCGCCCCCCTCCTCTGTCTGCAGCCACTCGAATTCCACGAGCTCGTCCCGCGCTGCTCGCCGCTCTAAACTCGTATAAAACTCAAAAACGCCTTTCAAAAACGCCCGGCTCTCTCTCTCTCCTAGCAAGAAGCGAGAGGAAAAATTCTCAATTATCCAGGCCCGCTCCTTCGCTCCCAAGCGGGCGTGTCTCTATGTATATCCGCGGGAGTACAGAGAGAGAGAAAGAAAGCTGGTTCATCCACTTATATACGTCCATGTATATTTCCCTCTGATGCCGGGAGGAAGAAGGAGAGAGGAAAAAAAGAGGAGAGGAGGAGAGAAAGGAGCAGCTCGCGAAGACGGGGATTCGCGAAAAGCTCATCATCAGCGCCAGTCTGTTTCTCTCTCTCTCTTCCTCTCTCCGGAATATATAAAACGAGGAGGAAGGGAGGAGGAGGACAGCTCAAAGTGGCTTACGGCGTGTTCGCGGCAGTCGAATAAAGAATTAAATGCAAAATTAGAATTCCGCCGGGGGAGCCGCCGAGCTATAAAACCCTTTCTGCGTCTGTGCCGCGCGCTGGTAAAGCTACCTTTCTCTCTCTTTTGCTCTCTTCACGCGCGCAAGCGGGATTACGATTGCGCTCGGGACTCGAGAATTTTTCCATTTATCGCTTCTCTTGCACGAGCGCATACGAGAAATTCGAGGGAGAGAGACGGAGCGAGCGCGCTCTGTATATATCTATCGACGTCGACGTGTCGCTCGCGTCGCGAGAGATTGAACGGTAAGACAAGCGCGCCGAGAATATATATATATATACATACATACACCTCGGCGAATCTCGCCGCGCTGGGAAAATATATATCGAGAAAAGTCGCTCCCTCTGTGTGTCTGTATACGCCCACGTATGTAGTGTGTATGTGTCAGTATGTATCGGTTGGCCGGACGATTTGTTTGAGCCGTCCGGCCGATTACACGGCCCGGTTGAGAAAGGATTTTTGTCGGTGGGCTTCGATTCCAAATCCCTTGCAATAAATTATTTTGTTTCCTACTCCCATTAGATTGCTTACGTATATATATATATATATCCCACTGAGTGCTCGTGTTCTGGGCTTGCAGGTCAAATAACGCCGGAGATTATGCCGGAATTCTTGGCCCCGCTGGAGAACCACACGGTCACCCAGGGACGCGACGTGTCCTTTACCTGCGTCGTCAATCATCTGCAGTCCTACAGGGTAAGATTAATCGATTTCGCTCCATTTATGTGCAAGCTCGACTTCTCGGCACACGCAAGCTCTAGCCACCTATGAGCGAGCGCAGCCCGCCCCATTGTTTTCCAAGATTAAATATACGAGGAGAAAAAGAAAGGAGGCTGACGCGCGCGGCGCTTTCGAAATTATTAAAATTTATTACGGGAGTAATGAGGGGTGCACGTGCATCTTTTTTTTTCGTGTAATGCTTTTTATTTTGAGAGTATCGAAAGATTATTACAGGAGTTGATGGCTGTTATAAAAGGGATCGTAAAAAATGGCTGATTAATCCATCGTAAATATTGCGGGAATGGTAATATGATAATGCGGTTTTATGTGGATAATAAAAAATTATCAGTGCTCTAATTACCACCGATAAATAATTAATCACCGTTCTAATTTCTATTTATTTTCTTTAAATTTCGCATAAAAATTATTACTTAATATTAAACTCCGCAACGACAAATTATACCAATCCACACACTTTTCTCAGTACACCATCTACGCAACACCTTAAATGTAACCTATGAATAAAAGCCACTTCACCCACATAAAAACAGCTTTGAAATTAATCTCTTGGCTGTATTCGCGCTTACGGTCTGATTTCAGGTGGCTTGGATAAAGTCGGACACACGCGCCATCCTGGCTATACACACGCACCTGGTGGCGCACAATCCGCGTCTATCCGTCACTCACAACGGCCACAACACCTGGAAGCTTCACATGGCGAACGTTCAGAAAAACGACTCCGGCATCTACATGTGCCAGGTCAATACCGAGCCGATGCTCAGTCAGGTAAGAGTCTTGCCTAAGAAAGAAAGAATATGGGGGTGAGTTACATAGAATATACTGACGCGTTTTTGACAAGCAGTGTATTTTTTTTTCTAAGAAATTTGTTTTTATTTGTTATATCGTATTAATTATTTTATTATAAACATCGTTCATTTAATTATACGAATTCATTTCGGCAGTATTGAGAATTTCATAGTTTAAAGATAAGCTCGAAACTATCTATCAAAGGCTCTACTAATTCGTCCGCTTGACGTCCGGAAGGATTTCCGGAAAGCTCGTCCGGAAGTAGTAGCAGTCGGATCAGCCGGACATTCCTAAACATAGCCGGGCACAAATTAATTCGTCACTCAATATGAACCCGATACCCTATAAATTATATCAATTTAGCGAGCTTCCTATTAAATTAAACCCCATCCCAATCATAACTAAAACGTCGATACGCACTCAATTTGAAGTATCCGTACCCAATCATTATTAAACTTCATCGAAAAGACCTTCCAATATAACACATAAGTCCACATATCGAAGCAAAGCTATATTACTTCACGTATCCGCAAAAGATTAAGTGAAACTTTTCCGTTTGCACGCGAACGCGACTCCGTCTTGTGAAGATGGGTTACATGACGGTGCTGATACCACCGGATATCGTGGACGAGGCGTCGGCCGAGGGTCTGGTGGCAAAAGAGCACGGCAATATCAAGTTGCGCTGCGTAGCCACAGGCACGCCCGAGCCCAACGTCACCTGGAAACGCGAAGACGGACGGCCCATCGTGCTCCGTGAGAATGGACAGAAACAACGTAAGCTATTCTATTATCTTGGGTGATCGTAATTATGAGTTCTATGATTGATATGTATTTGATAGTGCATATTTTTTTAACGATATTTTGCACTCTAAACTCAAAAGTGCAAAGTCTGGAAATGAAAGTTAAAAACCTACATTTTAATCTTTATAAAAGGTTAAAATGTAGGTTTACGGATTAAAAAGTTGGTTTGTAACCTTCCTCAACTTAACGGCATTAAATGCAGTATGACTGCAACTCAAGTGTAACAATATTTTAGAAATATATAGCACAATTACTTTAATAATATTGCTTAAGTACTGATAAAATATTGCAATGATGTTATTGTAGCAAAATCACTCTAAAACTTTAGCAATATTGTATATAGATAATATACAAAATACTATTAATATTGTAGTAATATTGTAACAATATTGTGTTAATATTGTCTTAGTGTTATAGTAATATTGTAGCAATAATGCAATAATACATTTTCAACTTTTAAAAACCTATTTTAAAACCTAGATTTTGAACCTCTAAATGTAGGTTTCAAACTTTTTACTTCCAGATTTGCGCTTTTGAATTTAGAGTATAGATCGATTTATTATTGTTTATTAGTTGATACTAGTTATTCATCGACTATAGACGTTTGCAATTGATCCATAATTCAGCTGGAAATTACGCAAACTCTCAATGATCCATCATTACTCCGCGTCTCAGCCATCTCCTATTCAAAATATTCACCTATAACGACACTTTCCAAGCCGGCCGTTAAACTTCCTACAACTCGCTCCCTCCCCTCTCACCGGAGCCCCATCACATATTTATACAATATTCATCATCCGCAAAAGTAAATACCCAAGGAAACAGCAGGCGCATTTCCCATTTGAATTTCAAAAATCCGAGCAAGCCTTACCGAAAGCGAGAATCTCGGGGATATATAGGAAGCAGGCGAAGTTTAGCGCATATGCAAGCACATACACGGCGTCCATAAACGATTACGATAATATATACGTGTTGCAGTGCTGACGAGGTACGAGGGCGAGACGCTGGAGCTGAGCGGCGTGCTGCGACAAGAAATGGGCACTTATCTCTGCATAGCGAGCAACGGCATACCGCCGAGCGTCAGCAAACGTTACTCCGTTAACGTTCAATGTGAGTCCCTCTCTCTCTCTCTCTCTTACAAAGTGCCAAGTCAAGCGTGTATATATGTGGTGTGGACTTTTGTAAAATGTGAATTCGATCGGCTTTTGCCCTTTCCCTAGCCTCTCTCGCTTTCTTCCTATTTTCAATTTAACGCGCGGTTCGTTTGTCTCACTAAATGTCCGAATAGCCCGCGCGGTTTTACCATCGATTTTTGCTGCCAGGAGAAAATGTGACTCTGGCGTGGAGCGTTCGATTTCCCGCGATTTATTTAGCCGTGGTGACGAAATTGTTCAGCGCTCGTGGTCAAATTACGCATTCCGAATTTTCTTCAGTTATTTTTATTATCGCTCGCTTAACAATGAGTAGTAGCTTGTGCCCAAATGAATAGGTCACGTATTAATTTTGGGCTAGTAGCATTGTGTTAAACTAATCGCGTTAAATTAAGAATCTATTTAAAAAATGAATTTCATATAGAAGTCTTTAAATTAAGAACCGTTCAATTTATAATTTCGAGATTAAAATATTAACGCAAAAATCAAATCACGCAAGAGCGTAAAAAGATTTGCGGTAAAATAAAAATACCTCCTTTTTCCTCTCGATCAAATAAGTCATCAATTTTCAAAATTTTTTACCACATCTCAAAATCATTATTCAATTTTTTTCATCACTTTGGCAAGGCCATGATTTTACATAAGCTGTCACTTTTTTTCTTACAGTCTCACCGTCGATAAAAGCCAAGACTCACGTTGTCGGAGCCCCCGTCAACAGCGACGTCGTGTTACAGTGTACAGTGGAGGCATCCCCTCAAGCACTGAATACGTGGTACACGGACAATGGTATTATATGTCATCAACCTTCTACAGTATTATAGAATTTAACCTTAATAATTTTCACCACCTTCGAAAATTTATTATTTTATGCACAAAAACATACAAATAGTACATTGAAATGAATTTTATGACGAACTCGCAATAATTTAATAAGCTCGCAGTCAACGAACTTCGCCCACGCGAATTCAATTATACTCGCGAACCCGCGAACATTCGCAAAAAAGCATCTATCGAAAAATTAAAAAGCTCATATATATAACTTGCCGTCAAAGGGGTTAACTCCTCGCTCTCCTGCTCAATTATTAGACTAGTTCGCTCGGCAAACTTAAATCAGAAATCAATCGGACACGTTGTTGTCGAACATCGGAAAGCGCTCGGGGCTCTGCGGCCTTTGTCAATCGCTCGCGAAAAATCTGCCTCCCAATTGCCTGGCTCTCGCAGATTAGTTTTCAAGCGCGTGCTGTCTACAGCTGCGAAATTGACGCGCGGCTGGGATTCATATACAGCCGGTTTTTTTTTGATTATTTTGAGGAGGGGTTTATAAGGTATAGAAGAGGGTTCGGGTGAGTTTATGGAGAAAGTAGAGTGAATAGACGGTATATGATTTTGGAGCAGGTGACAAGCTGCTGCCGAGCGAAAAGTACTTGATGTCCGAGCGCCAGTCGAACGAGTACTCCTGGGAAATGAACTTGACGATAAGGTCGCTGAGGAAGGAGGACTTCGTGGGATACAAGTGCGGATCGCAGAACGCCCTGGGAACGGCTGAGGCCAGCGTCAGATTGAATGGTAAGGGTTTAAGTTTATTAGTGATGATGCGTCTGGTGATGCTTTTTTATTTTCAATTTTTTATGGATTGGCGGTCGTATGAATATTAAAGGTGTTTCGAATTGCTTTCGTCTTTCATTTATTTTCCGACGTGTTGTGTATTTAGAGGCCTTAAATTGTTGCATTTTTTAATTCAATTTATTGGCGCTTTTACTTTTAATATTGAATACTGTACCTATAAACTTTTAATCGATTTACACGGAGGAAACTTGCATTTTAGATGAAATAGTTCAATAAAGTAATACTGTGTCTCGTTCCGGAGTAATGAAACTTTATGAGATGAATTTTTAATAAAATTTGTTTACAAGTTTTAACAAGTTTTATCGCTTAAAATCTTGATTAATTTTTCAAATTTTTTTTTATGTTATAAAGCTCACGATTAATTTTCTGATTAAATTTAAAATAAGTAGTTCGCCGATATTGCGCCGCTAAAAAAAGCAACTTGTTACGCGGTAATACATTGCGACCGCAACCACCAATCAATTATGAATAACTCGCTTGTTTCCATCTACGTCAGAAAATATTATGTTGTTCTATTATTAAGCAGCTTTTATACAAGACTTTTTTCCTATCATCTGATTTTAAATCACGAATTTACCGTTAATTTACTTAAAGAATGTAAAAATTTATCATTATAGAAGTTGAACGATCTCACTCGGCTGAAATTTTGATTTGAAATTTTATTATTTATCACGTAATTTATGACGTAAAGTAATTTTTAACGTGATTCTCAGGTGATTCTCACGTGATTTTTTAAAAATAATTTATAATAAATCAAAACTATATTCTAGTCAATTTTAGAACATGATTTTTTGTTTCACGTGATATCACGTGATTATTTTTTTTTGCTAGAACTATATACTTAACTCTACAACGATCATCCCCAACATTACACTTACTAACCAATCCACCACCCTCCAAATTCCAGAACTGCGCGACCTCTTCCCAACGACGACACCCGGAGCGCAATCGCGGCCCAACGACCTGAGGCCCGGCCGCAAGAAGCCAGCCAACTCAAAAACCGGCTCCGGCAACTCCGGCCGCAATCGCAACAGGTACGAGCAGCGCCAGCGGCCCAACGACCTCGACCCCGACGAGCTGGACTCGAGCGGCGGCCAGGACAACGAGCTCGGCGCCGCCGGCCAAAGCAACGGCCTCGCGGGCAGCATAACCACGCAGACGATGAACGGCGCGGCGACGAGGGGACAGCAGCGCACCGAGAGGCCCCACCTGCTGCCCTCGGCATCGCCGCCCTGGATAACCGTCAACGGGGCAGAGCTGAGGTTAGGGATGAGGATTTTGGTTGGGTTCATGGGGCTGGTTGTGCTTTTTGCGAGGAGGTTAGCGTAGAGGGTGGCGTTGCTGGGGATGGCTTTGGCTTGGGTTTTGCCCTGCGTGAGTGGGGTTTTTTATACGGTTTTGGAATATTTGACTGGTGATTTATTCGAGGTGCGATGGTTTTTGGAAGAAGACTAAATTCAAAAAGATTTTTCGTACGCTGTTTTATCCTTGCCGTTTTGATACTCGAAAATTGAATCGGCGCGAAACGAGCGCGTAATTTTTACGTTCTAGTTTTTATCCGAGTCATACTTTTACCAGCGCCGTTCGCTTACTTATTCACCAGCGCTGCACTATCCAAGCAAAGCCATTCTCACGAGGCCGCAGCGGGTTATATAAAGAATCGCGACAATCGCTCGTTAAGAGGCGAGAAGGAGAAATAAGGCGCCGGCCGCGAGAGGTGTAAATATTTCATTGGCAATTGGCTACTCGGGCTCTCGCGGATAATCGAGGCTAGCTAAGAGCGATTATCACAGCGTGTAAAGCGACTCTTCTGTGTCTTTGTACAGCGAGCGCCGAGCGCCGGATAACAAACTATCCTATATATCGTAAAACACCTCGATCTGCTAGAAAAAAAAAACATATACCACAGCAAAGCTAGCTTAAAAGAAAAAATGCTTTTCAGTGCTTTATCGATATATTCAGGCGCATTGACAAGCATTCGAATCCGGCTGACGCGCTATAAGCCACAAATTAATTTTCGCCCGATTTATCCTACTTAATTAAGCCCCCCCGTCCGCGCGATAAATCCCCGCGGCAACGCAATATTTCACGCATCCAGTCACCACGAAGCTACTCTCCGCATACATACATCCACGCCGCGTCAGCAGGCCAGAGCAGCGTGAGACGCATAGATAGAGGAAGTTGCAATGGTATAACGGTTAGCTCAGCCGAGCGCTCGCAAGTACCAAGACACAAGCGCAAGCGCTAGCGGAACATAATACAGGGTTATCGCGAATGGGTCTTCCTTTATATTTATAAGGCCGATATAATAGATTGGCAAGCCGGGTGGGGGTCAGGTATATAGGTGTAATTATTAGCCCTCTGAGGAGGCGGTGTATTAGTTGGGGAGCCGGGGCTGTATACATATATGCATACGCTATATTCGTATATATATATTATATATACATATGAGACCGATATTGTTCGTTTCGTTCGATTGTTATTGATCACAGGCAGACACACGTATATGGGAACCAGTGGAGAAGTGTAAATACGTAGGATTTATCGGCGACTCGTGCGTAGAGATGATAATGCGCGAGCTACGTGTTTAAAGAAATATATCAATATTTAGAGTCGGCCGCGCGAGCGAGCCCCGGGGCTGTATCATTGCGCCTATATTTAGAAGCGAATCGTTTAGCGGATTTAGGTCCTTTTTTTTCGTCAGCGCGCGCGTTTAAACTGCCGGGACTGGGGAGCGTGATTGCCGTGCCCCGGGAACACGTTTTATTGTAGGAAATAGTGATTTGAACAATGTAATCCGCGAGCGCGGAATGTTTCGGTTAAATGCCCGGGTTCTTTTGTCGAATTAATGAATTTCCAGAGACTGGTGTAGAGACAAGTTTTTGATTAAACAGTTTTTAAACATTGTTAGTTAAGTAATTTTTTTTTTGGAAAAATAATTATGCAGGGTACGGTAATTACGGTTTTTGACCAGCGCTTTGTGATTTATATTTTTTGGATACGGGTAACGGAGATCTTTTGAAAAATTTTTAGTTCCGAGTAAAGAATTTAATTTCGCAAGGTTTTTCTAAAAACAAATTCATTCCGCGCACGTACTTATATCTTTACGATAATTACCGCTTAATATTATGCATAAGATTACCAGTTATTGCGAGAAATTATAAATAATAGATTGTGATATTTTGAATTCCCGAGGAAACCGTACAGTGGAATTCCGCAGCAAAAGGTATAACGATAGCATTTAGAAGAAAAAAAAACGAGAATGAGAAAGAGAACGAAGAAAAAATAATTTTCGGTCTAAAATCAACGACGACGCGATGGAAGGAAGGAAAAGCTTGAGAAACAAAAAAGAACAGAGAGCTTTCATCGAGTTTTGCCGGTCCAGCGCACGGGGAACGAAATAAATTGTATCTGTAAATATTATACATAATGCGTATAGGTAGAGTGTGCTGAGTATGCGGTTAGCGGATTAAAGCGCGAAGGGACGAAAGAATTCGTTAATCCAACTGCTTTAGACAGAAAACGAAATAAACATTATTGCGCTGTTGTTAATGCGACCGGGGAT
Source organism: Eupelmus urozonus (assembly GCA_900480035.1). Taxonomy (NCBI): domain Eukaryota; kingdom Metazoa; phylum Arthropoda; class Insecta; order Hymenoptera; family Eupelmidae; genus Eupelmus; species Eupelmus urozonus. Next base: position 35,717 of record UELX01000395.1, on the reverse strand, counting down.
GGGCTAGATTATATATGTATATCCGGAATGCCAATGATGAAACGTCGGCGTTAACGAAACGATCTGTAGATAAGACGACGGAAAGCGGCACGATCGGTTTTTTTAAAAAGACAAACAAATACAAAGCAGCGGAAACGAAGCAGTGTTAAAAACGCACGCTGTAGATTTTAATTAAGGGTAATTAACTAAGGACAGAATTGTCCAAGCAAACATCGACGGTACCTCTTCAACCCTCTGTATACTTTCATCATTATTCTCTACCATCGTACAAAAAATTTCAGCAAACCAAAAACTTATTAAAAAACGACACTCAACAATCTAATTAACGCAACGAGCTCACGCCCCATACACCAGCCTCTAAAGCTCAAGATGCACTCCATTACCATATCCCAATCGCACTCGTCCCGCGCTATTAGCCAGACCGCGGCGCCATATCTCAGCGGCTGAGCGGGCGCAAATTTATAAAGGCGGATCCGCCGGATTTTTCGCTCCGTTTAAGGAGCGCGGATTAAGCGCGCGCTGCCGCTGGATGTTAATTAAGCCGACGGCGCGCAGCGGTCAGCCTCGCGCGCATCCCAGGTATATACGTATATATATACATACACACGTAGACGAGCTCGCACGGGGGTTGCGTGTGCGACTATCGACCGAGATGCGGAGAGAGGAGGCTGGCCCAACCGCCGCAGCGTATATACGGATGCAGATGTGGATATGCAGTTTTCATGCGTATGTAGCCGCTCCTGCGGGTTAAGGCTTAAGTGGTTCCGGGACCTTCGAGGGATGAGAGAGACTCGATCGACGAAGCTGCAGTGGCAGCTGGGCTGTGGGACGGTTTAGTTGGGTGGTTTGGTGATTAATTTTGCGGGAGCGGTGGGGTGGTTTGGTTTCGTCTGTGCTGGAATTATAAATGAATAATGCGATTAATCGTTTTGAAATTTTATACTGCTCTTGATCCGGTGGATGATGCTTACTTATTAGGGTTTTGGAAGTAGGAGTAGGTACTTTGTATTATATTGCAATTTACGTTAATTTCGTTGCATTCTGTAGGTAATTATGTAATTAATTAATTATGCCATTTACATGAGTGGCATTAAATTATTATCACCGTCAAAGTAGACGCCCTTATTAGCTCGTATTTAAATAAATAAATACTATGGCCGCAGATCTCATTTAATCTCCTCACATTACCGTGTCTGGCATCGATACGCAATATTGCAGACGAAATTCCGCGTAAATAACGCAACTAATTGCTAACGCAGTTTACCAGCTTAATCTCGGTTCTTTTCTTATTTCATTTCTGACCTCTTTAAAATAAATTTAATCCAACGCGATTTCCGACGAACGAGCCACTCTCCCTTTAATACTGCACACAGATACTCGGTCACCTGCTGCCGTTCTTGTCTTTTCACGCTGAATTCCCACTGCGCGCGCTCGGAGAAAGGAAATTTTCGCTGTACAGCCGGATAAGCGCGGGTTTGAGACAGGTGCGTTTGAAATTTTGGTTATTCAGGATATTACAGCTTTCATCGATATGGGCTTCTTTAGAACCTGGCAAATGCTGTTTCTTATTTGAATTGGGATTTTTTTAGCGGAGAAATGCGACGCGGTGTTGGTGTAAGACTTTTTTTTTTTGAATGATTGATTTAGAGCTCGTTGATGGAATTCGGTTGCAGTGATATTTGACTTATAAATGATTATATAATCCAATGATACCCGTTTTCTTAAAAGTAAAACACTTTTCGACTGTTACATTTTTTTTTATTGAAAATAAGCTTATGAAGTTTTTTATACTTATAGTCTTTCTAAAAAAATAATAAAAATTATGAAAGATTTTCAGTATAACGTACTGAAAAAAATTTTTGTACGAAGGATAGAGAATAATTTTAAAATTACTCTGAAAAATTTGTATTTATTCAAATTATTTATTATTGTTGAAAGATAATTTTAATGCGAATGCCTATTATTGTAGAGACACTTTGATCATCCTGAAAAACTTCGTTTGGACGTTACGTTCGAAATCTCATGTAAAAATAAGCTTATAAATAATCCGAGTTTCATGTGAAATTTTTAAGGACGAAGGAAGTGTCAACCCTTGTAATTAAGAATGTATAAAATATACGATTAAAATATACATATATAAAAATATATCAGTACCATGCGAAAAAAATAACTCACAAGGTGCTTTACTTATTAATTCGCGTGTCACGAAATAATTTTCGCCTGCAAGAGCGATAAATGACGACAATAAATACTTGTATCGTAATGAACTCGATCAAACATGGACTTTTTTATTCTTACTTTTAAAAATCATGGATCGATAAACGTAGCGATCGAAAATTAAGAATAAGGATGTTTTCGATACCATTATCGTATATCAAATAAAACTGCCAAATGCATATCTTACTCGAATGTTCTCCATTGCTTCTGTACGGATAAAAAGAAAACAAAATGTAAATTATAAGTTGTATTATTCACGCAAAAAATGTCATTGGCACTCTCAAGATTTTATTTAAGTGCAATAAAGTTAAAGAAAAAAGCAATAGGCAAATATTGTAAACAAGAAAAAAAATGAAGTTTGGCGCAAGCTTTTTATATTTTTCCATGTGAAATTGCGTATGTAATAATGTATGAACGTGACGCAAAGGTGTTGTAAGCCCCATTATTTTTGGGCGAGCTCAAAAAATTATTGTTTTGCAAAATGTTTGTTTCTAAATTAAAAAATCCGCAAGTGATCCGACTGAGATTGTGTAGTCATTGACTTTCAGTTTAAATAGCATAGTGACATTAGAAAACTGATGAATGCATAAATTGTTTAAATTTGATTAAAAAATTATTAGTTTGCAATATATAAGTCATAGCAGTCATAAAAATAAACAAAGTGTATGCACATGTGTACAAAATTAAAACATGTTCGATAAATAAATAAATCTCTTAGGCCAATAATACGAGATAAGAAAGATTTTTATTTTTATTTTACAATTTAATTTTGCCTAATTCCGACACCATGTAATAGTAGTAATAATAATAAAATGTAAATTTAAAAAGAATTTAGTACTAAATAATAATAATATTCAACGAACTTTAAACATATTCAATAAATATCATGTTTTGTAAATTAAATAAATTCACTTTACCCATTAAATAAAAATTGACGAAAATCATAAATTAATAAAAATCAAACTTATTTTATATAAAAAAAAATTATGTTTAAACTGAAAGTCGAAATTCATTGTTAAGTTTTACGTCTTTAATTTTAAGTGGTCTGTAGGTAATGTTTGTATAGTCAAAATTTATGAAAAATTTGTACACATTATAATATATTGTTATTTTGCATATTTTATTTATGTAAATACGCATTGTAAAAAGTTTCTGACCATTTGCAAATTTTCAAAAAAATATATTTATACAAATTAAAATTATTTTTTATGTTAAAAAGATTTCAAAATTGTTGCTTTGTTTTAATAATAGTCTGTCTTTTTGAAAGAATGTTATGTATCTTAAAAATTGAAGTTACATAATAATTTTTAAAAATATTATGTAATAAAAACTATTTATATTAATTTTATGTCTACTAACACGTTCTATCGTCTGTTCTTTCGATATTTACATTTATATACATTCAATACAACGAATAGAAAAAGCAGCATTGATTAACTTTCATTTATGTAGCAAATGATTGTAGCTTATTTGATTGAAAATCCTACTTATTTTAAGCACCTTTCGAATTGAAATCAAAATAATATTGCTTAGAGCAATAATAGTAATGAAAAAGATTTAATAAATTGTCTCAAATCATTATAATATTTATCTTTTTGTATATCGATTAAATTATGACTGGCCTTGGTCGAGATGAGTGTGAATGAAACGATACAAGAGTTATTATTAGAATTTGCTGAATCCAGTTTTAAGAGATGAATACATACTGAGCGACGTGGTACATATTTGTAAGAGAGGAGTGTATTATGTATAATACTATTAACTTCAGACAATAAAATGTTATTATCGATGTTATTCAACAAAACTGTACAAATGCTTTTCCTTAAAATCTAACTTTCTATATTTGTGATTAATCACGTTTTAGTTGCTCGTCTGTGTGATTTTAGCCGACGAACAGTTTTTTGCTGTTCATTTTCCAATGACTTTTGCAAGCTTTCTAAGTGATCGTTATAATTGATAGATTCAGCAAGGTCGTCAAAATTAACTTTTTCAATAGTAGGAATCGATCTGCCGACCTTGTTCAACATTCTACCAAAAAGAGCTATTTGATTTGGTAAGAGTAATGATACTGCAGTTCCAAGATTACCACCTCTACCTGTTCTTCCAGCTCTATGTATGTAACCCTTTACATATTTTGGAAGATCATAAGATACAACAAGCTTAATTTCAGGAATGTCTAATCCTCTGGCTAGAGCATCTGAACTGACAAGTCTAAAAATCAAAAACAATTACTTATAAAACATTACAAAATCTGACCTTAAAAATTTGTTATAAAATATAAAAATTTAATTCTTACACTCTTAACGATCCTTGAATAAATTTCTCGAGACTTTCTTCACGTTGTTTAGAGCCCAATTTTGCAGAAAGTTCACCAATAGACACGTTTTTAGATTTTAATAAAGATTGTAAAAGAATTGTCAATCTGTGAGCTGCTTCACAAGAATTTGTAAAAACTAAAGTTTTTTCGATAATTTTATCTTTTGTTAGTAACTGATATAAAGCAAGTGGCTTATGTTGAAGTGAGCACTCAACAATTTTTTCCGTCAGTTCAGTCGGATTTCCATAACGACTAATATTCACATTGTTTAAATCTTCATCAAGATTCAGATCTTTATCAAGATTTTCAAAATCAATTGCTGCTGATGTGAATAATATTGGACGAAACAAACCTAATCTACTCAACTTTTCTGGATCCTGTGATAATGTAGCACTCAAAAGTATTTTTTGAGCTGGCATATTCCAACTAAACAAAAATTAATTTTACTAACAATGCTTTAAACTTTTAAAATATATTTAAAATAAAAATTATACCTGGAACTCATATTTGCAATAGTAAGAGGAGGTGCCTTTGAATGAGGGAAAGGAATATATTGTAACCAATCTGTTGCACGATCAGCTTCATCAATAACCAAGAATCTCAAAGCAGATAATGAAAATCCATTGGTTTTTCTAATATGATCTACCAATCGACCAGGTGTAGCTATAACTATATCTACGCGACTAATATAATCTCCTTTCTCATCTACAATAAAACAAAAAATTTTCGTTTAAATTGTCTACTAATAAAAAAAGTATATGACTATTAATAGCATGCCTTTTTGCACAAGTCGTTCTTGCTCCTCTTTGAATGCTGAAGCACCAGTAAGCAATGCTATCCTTAGTGGTGTACCATTAGAATATTTTACTATTACATCATAAACTTGTGTAGCAAGTTCTTGGACTGGTAGAACTATAAGACACCGTACCAACCGTACAAAATTATTTTGCAACAGTTGAATGATAGGAAGAGCATATGCCAAAGTTTTACCTATAAATAAATAATATTTAATTAATACTGATTGGAATAATAAACTTATTTTTAAATAGATTTTTGAACAAAATTTATTCATTTTTGAAACTTACCACTTCCTGTTGGCATAGATACACATGTATCTCGAACCCATCTTCCAGCTTTATAATCTTTATCGCACTTTACAAGCCAAGATAAAACACGGGCTTGGACAGGAAATAATTTATTAAAATTGTCCACTTTTAATTTTTCTGTAAGTTTAGAATATAATTCATTTTCTATTTCATCCAAGGAAGGACCACTATTTAAATCTGGAGATACCACTTCTGGATGTGTGAGCCAATGAGGTAGTACTCTCTTTGTGGCTTGAACTTTTAACCGCTTTTTACTTCCTAAAATTGTAAAATCTTGCGATGAAATTGTATTTGTTCCATCCTTTTTTGATTCCTCTTCATTTTCTTTGGTACTTTCTTCTTCGTGAATATCAGTCGTTACTTCAACTAATGGTGGATCATTTTTTCTCTTTACTCCTTTTTTCTTTTTACTTTTCTTTTTTGAAACATCGCTTTTTGATTCTTCTGTCTGTTCTGGTGAAGGTTCTTCCTTAGTTTCTCCAAGATCTTCTTTAGCTTTTGCAGCTTCCCTTTCGCGTTTTCTTTCAGCTATTCGTTTGAGCAATTCTGAAAGATGATTTTGTGAACCATCAACTTCTTTTTCTTTATTCCACTCTTCATCTTCGTATCTGATGGTTTAAACATTTTTATTAATGTATATATTAACATTTAGAATTCATATCCATAGGTGTAGAAGCGCATGCGAAATCGTCAAAATCCGTATTTGTGTTCGCGAAACACAACGCAAAATAAAACTTACACAATGAAAAAATATAAAAAAAAACGTATTGTGTTGACTTTTCCCTATATTTAAAAAAAAAAAAACGCATCCTTTATTAAAGTTTAACAAAAATATAATACGATTTCTTTAATATTGTTACACATACGCTCCTATATCAGTAATAGAGGAAATAAATACTATTTGACAAAAATTATAATTAATATAAACTATTAATCTTACCTATTAACAACGAATAAACTCATTTTTAATAAAATAAGTATACTATAACGTTAAATAACAATTATATTCTCATTTAACAACAACACCGCATTATAACCTAAAAATCTTGTAGAACTCGCAACAGCCGCGCAGCACGTCTGCACGTGTATATGTACCACGTGGTACAAACACACTTCAGCCACAGTACTGTGGCACCTCCTGGAAGCAAAAGGTTCAACTGCGAGTGTGCTTTGCTTTGGATTTAAAAATGGCTTGAAAGTGAATCATGATTCTCCGTAATATCATGAACAATTATTGTAACAATTACATAAACTGATGATATTATCCGTAATTTGAATTATCTATAATTTTTTCATGAAAAATACTATTATTCAATTCAAAGATATATATAGTAAATTTTTTAAAAAACTTATTTCAAATTATTGTTACAGAATTTAAAAGAACATTAATATAGATCCAAAGTATGAATAATTAATTATTGAGTTAAAACAGTCAGCTTCTCAATGATTAGATGATGAATCGAAAGATATACGTCATGAAATGCCATGAATCATCGATGTCTTGTTCGAATAAAAAATTAAAAGCCTAATCAATTGCTACAATGGTAAGGTGAAAGTACGCGTGTATACGTGTACATATTTTCGTACATTGAACCGTTATTATAGCACAATGAACCTTACCTTACTATTCTAAGACTCGTATACCTACACCTTTATATTCTTTTGGTAAGTTTCGTAAATTAGTTTAAAGAAAATAATAAAAAAATAAATATATATATATTTGAAGTAATAATATTTTAGAGTAGAATGAAAATATTAGAAATTACTGAATTTAGTATACTATTTTTTTTCTATAGTCAAACTCTCCTAGTTTTTATCGATTTCTCATTCATTCGTTTTTCCCTTTATGTGGGGGAAATGCTAGTTATTTTGTATTTCTAAAAATAGATTCAGAACCCTGACACATCGCGCTTCTTTAAATGCAATATTGTCAAACTTTTAACACAAAAAGACGTTTGATCGTTAATAGTTTGAAAGTGTAGTTCTTGCCACAATTTTGAACATTACGAAAACTTACTTCGCTAACAGATCGTAAAATTTGCATAGTAGCCAATTTAATGGCTTTATCGATCTATATTTACATCCCCTTATTTTTAAATAAATAGACGGTCGATATCATCATGCCGACAACAATTATATTACAATTAACTCTTTCGCAAAATACTTAATCGATATATATTATCAATTAATTACAGTAAAAATAAAATAATTACTCTTTGCGTTAAAATTTACATGACAAAAGAAGAAACCGTCTAATCACACCGCCTTGAAAATTCGAGCGTTTCACACACGAAACCTATTACCAAATTCAAAAGCACCTCGAAACCGCAAAGCGCCCTTTCAAAGACGCCGCAATTAAGCATATATCCTAGCGACCCTTCCTAATAGTCGCATAAAGCCACTCATATAAGTATAAGTAATATACAACCTAGACTCAGCGGTCGGCCTGGAAACCCTGAAACGAGAAATTCCTGAGCGCGGTACGTGTCCAGCTCGCGTAAGACTCAATTTATTAGAGTGCGGCGAGAGCCTCGCTAGTCGTAATTATCCTTCCAAGGTTTCTATGTACACAGCACGCCAAGCTGCTCTCCCATTGTATATGTTTGTGTGCATGCTCACCTTTACTGTGGGAGATTCCCTTTTTTTTGGGCTACTTCCTGGCGCGGTGTGGGCTCGTGCTGAGCGTTTAATTTCGAGCTCCTCGAATTTATGGTGAAGGAAGGATGGGTGGGTTGGATGAGATAATGTGGGATTTTAATGATGGTTATTTTTAATAATCTAATTACTATGACAGGTGAGAAAAATGGCAATTTTTTAAATCGAATTAATTATCAAGACTTTTTGTTTCTGGTCTTAGATTAATACATAGTTTGAAATCACAACAGTTTGGAATATTTTTCAAATGAGTACGTTGGTATGTAATTTAGTCGTTGACATTTTTATACTCAAAAGTATAATATAAAACGTATAGGCAATTTGATTTTTTCAAAATTTCTTCCATTTTTCTATTAATATCTTTGCTTTTACTAAAACTTTTACTTCTTTCGCCAAGTTGGTAACTATAAAGCGTAAATTAAAGATAACTAAAAATAGAACTAACATTAATCATTCGAAGCCTTTTTCTGATACTCACAAAGGATATATATTTTAAAATACTAATTTTTGATCGTTAATTTAGAATTGTCAAATAGCAACTAATAAAATATTCATTTTGCCAAAGAGCTCTTACTCCCTATTGAATCAGTTAGTAAACTAACAGCTTTATGCAAACTCATTCGATAACGCGCCTATCCATCAAGACATGATCACATAATCAAATATGTGCTAGTAAACAAATATGACAGGATTATTAAATTTTCCTCTAAATCAACACCTACTGTTGCCACTTATATTATTATATATAAGATTTTGAATTTGAATATTCTTAAATTATGTACGATAGGTGGTTGGGTACTGTATGAGCTTTATGTTATTTGTTTTTAATTAATTCACTTAATAACTGTACAAAAATTTTTAAGTTTATGAACCGCGATAATTTTGTAAAAATTTTATATTATTATATTATATTAAATAAATTTTTCAAATTAATAATACGGTACATAATCATATTTTTAGCGTCTATATTATAGAATTGAATATTTATTGATAATATTTATATTTCTAACAAAACACATAGTACCGCTTCACTAGTTAAATTCTGATATTCAACTATATTAATAATGAATTAAACTTTTAATTACAATTATGGAAATAATTCTACCATTTAAAATTTTTAAAAATTGCCTTTATTCAAAATTTTCGTGCTTACGAAATTTTATTCTTAAAATTTACACCTTATCATCACTCTTCTACGCAATGTAGACTTATTTTGTATTTGTGAACATGGTATGTTTGTTTAGTTAAAATGAAAAGTTATAAAAATGTTTAGTTTTTAAGATAACATAAAAATCAAGCTGAACGACTGTAAAATCTTTTCCTTTGTAACTATTAAGAAATATTCAACTGTCTTTTATTATTGCTTACTTCGAATTTATCTGTGTCATATATACCTTTTTACAATAAGGTATCTTCAGATTTTTTTTCTTCTTTTTCTGTTTTATCCTTTCCGTCTTGACTTTCATTTTGTTCATTCTTTTTGTCTACCCTCTCTTCATTTTCTTCCTTACCTCTGCCTTCCAAGTAGGTTTGAAGAGTAATCGTCGCCATTAACATCTCTTCTATTTTCCTTTTAATGAACTCTTGTTCTTCCTTCATCATTTCTAATTCATCTTGTAACTTTATCACGCCATTCTTCAAATTTTCCTTTAGCTTCATTTTCGGTGATCCCATTTTTTCCTTTAACTCTTCTCTTTTCTTCACTATATCCTTCCAATTTTCTTGCCATTTATATAAATTTCCTAGCACTCTAGTTTGCCTGACCTCGCATCCTTCGACTTCTTCGTTTACTAACTTGAGAGTTTCTTTAATCCAATTTTGATCTGTGTCATCTTTTATTTCATTTTCTTTTTCAATAATTGGCTTCACATTCTCCTTTCCATGCTTCTCAGTTTCAACAAACTTATTTTTTTCCATCTTTAACTGTCTTAAATGTTACTACGTATTATTGCTTATTATAAAAAGTCTTAACGGTCAAAATTACTAAAACATAAATTAGACATTTAAAAATCGAATCAACAAATACAGATCATCCCACCTATATTCCAATACTCACAAAAAAAACTTCAAAAACTGTCATTCAAACTTCAAACAAAAAAAATCATGATCTATAACCGTAATAAACTACATCCAGGACTCCCTAATAGCCGTTACCCATAATTAGAAAAGTTTGTAAATGGAGCGACGGCCTTAGGCCAACTAATTTGATAACGTCCAGCCAAGGCATCATCAGCAGCCGCTACCCTCGCAAACAAGTGTTTAGTAAACAATGCGTGACTAGACCAACGAATCTCCGAATCAACACCTGTGACTGCGCGAATAATGTAACGAGCGAAAATAGACGGGCTCATTGCCAGACGTTCGGATCGTCATAGCTTCAGAGGATATCTTAATTATACAAATGAGTAAATGCATCATCGGCTACTCACTTGCGTGACGTGTCGTCCCCCTTCGTCACGCGATTTACGCGTAAAGCGCAGCGTGTTAGCTATGTAGGATGTAAGATATTCACGCTTACGCGTAGGTGGGTGTGTTTAGACACTTAATAACTCTTTTTCCGACGTTTTTGGTATAGGATATAGGGCAGGAGTGGCAGCTCTTATCGGGCAGGATATTAAAGGGCAGCGCTCTGATAACATGACCAGCTGAAAGCTTTTAGTTAAAGCTTTATTATTCGAAAAATTCGTATTAATAGTCGCCTTATTTTTTTATAACAGTAAAAATAAAAAATAATAACAACGAAAAATTCTATGCATCCGACTTCATAATCTTTTACAGCACCACAGCCTTATCCTTCCTTTATAATACATAGCTATGCGGCAAATATAGCTAAGCACCGACATAGACATAGCACGCCGCGTGTATGCGTCATAGTCGGGAAAATGAGCGAGAAAGAGAGAGCGAAAAAGAGAGAGAGGAGCGCCGACGATGGTTTCTCCTCGAGCCTGTCCACATCGTCAGTTACGTCGTCATCGCCTAGCTGTGTCTGTGTATCCCCACTCGCAGGACTACGAGCTATAGTAGAGGCATCCTGACGCGCCCGCTAATGCCACGTAACTTTAGCCGCGTTTGCTTCCATCTTTTTCCTGCTTACTTCCTTATGCGGTCAAGGATGTAGCTTTTCGGAGTCTACTGGCGTCGAAAATACGCCGAGGGGATTTTGAAAGGGTAGAGAGATGAGATGTTTGTCGGTTGGGTCGGGGTTATGGATGGAATTATATATTGAGGATGTTTTTTTGTGAAAAATATGTATTGTTTCAAATGATGGATTTTCTGAAAATAGGTGATAAATTAGTAATTCGAAAGTTGCTTTTTGAAATAATGAAATTTATATTGTATGTATACGTGACTTACCAAGGTACGACTTAAGGCCAGTGTAATCTAAATAAATAATTACTTTTATTTATCCATATTGAACTTGTTTTCTCTGAACTTGGCTGTATGAATTTTAATACAAAATCAATATCAATTTAAACAAAGTATGCTTATAGAAATAAACAACATTTAATTATTTATTTACTTTAAAATATAATATAGTTTTATTATTATTTTAATACAATGAACAATGAAAATAAAAATAAGAGAATAAGTTTACTGTTGACCTATTTTCCGTGTGCACCTTCAAACATTAAATCGTTAATTTCTTAAAAACACGAAAAATGTACATAAAATCTTAGCCATAGATTCATATTATGTATATCATAGTTTCTTTTAAGCTCAAAACATATTTTTTTTTAAATTTCCTAGAATCTTCATTAGTAAAAAATAATTAATTCCGGTATTTTCACACTATTCCAAAAATATGCAAATGAGGATCGCGCTAGTAGATATGAACCGGTACGCGCAACCATCATCGCCAGCATTACCTCACGACTCAGAAAGAAATGACAAAACAAGTGTCATCGGGGAAAAATCTGACGCGTACAGACTACCATGTTTACAAAAAGATATTGCGTGCAAAGATATGCACTTGGCTTTCGATCGGAATTCAATTCTGACTCATTCCCTCACTTATATCAGTCGCATAAAATTAAAAAACTCCATTTTCAAAAAAAAAACACTAAAAAATCCGAGCAAAATCTTCATCCAAAAAACCCATTCCCCTCTACAACAAAACCCCTCAGCCCATTAAAAAACCCATCACCCCAAACCGATCTCCCACCAACCTTCCCTCTCTTCCCCCATCTGACCCAAGAAATTCCAGCTCGAAAAAAAAGCCCATCAAAAAACCATGCATCCCACATCTGCGCATCGCCTCCCACTCCTCCAGACCTACTACAGTCACCTCGCTTGGAAACAGCCGGCTCTCACATACCGCTGAAGCTCGCCTCCTAATCGGCGCTTCTCCAAGAGCCGCGCGCCGACTCGCTGACGCCACGCCCCGAGAGAGACAGACAGCAGTATATAGGCGACTTCCTGGCCGGCAGCCAAGTGGAAACGCCGAGCGGCTGCAGTTCCACTTTGGCAATCGGCGCGACTAGTCGTTCTTCTTTCAAGACAGTCCGAACGGTAAATATTTTTATGCCAGTGCTGCGCCGGTATTACCGGTTGGTGAACTGTGACGTTAAGGGGGCATCGGTTGGCGAGCCGGTCGACGGGAATAGTTTGCTGGATTTTTTCGGTAGTGCGACGTAGTATTGAGAGCACTGCTTTTTGAAAGAATAGTACATTTTGCAGTGGCGCATTGATTGCGGTAGTTGTCGGTATATCTGATTCTTTTACGTTGACGCAGTGAGAAAGTTCATTTTGAACGAAGCTTGTGGTGAAGTTAATTAAGCTAGATCTCAATTTACGCGTATACTTTCTCAATCTTTGCTTAATTTCTATCCAACCAGAAACTCAATCGCCATCTGCAATTAAATTTCGTACGAGCATCCGGCGTAAACCGCACTTATACACACGACCCGGCAAACCAATTCCCTCTTACAGTCGTAAAACTTTCCCACGCGTTAATTCCACCAATTACTTTTTTTTCCAGGATACAAAAAGCAGAAAACCATGTCGGCTTCCCAGTACTATCATGTGCAGGTCAGTACATTACCGCTCTAAACTTTTGGTGAACGCTCAAAGTGGAAATATATATATCGAGTGCAATTTAGAAAGAAGCCAGCCTGTCATTTCACGCAATTGACGTAGATACGTTCGGCTCCAGTTGTACCAAGTCGCGAGAGCTTTTATATAGGACGTTGATGTTCCAGAGTGCGCTGGATAGCTTTAAATTATGTCCTGTGACGGAATTGAGATTAAATTCATGAATTGCGCTGCGAGCGGCTGGAAGTGCGCGGATATACGTGGCTCGAGATGTGTAAAGTGCCTCTGGAATCCGAGGAATTTCTGTTGCGATTTTGATGGCCGGTAAAGATTAAGTGGCTTTTCGCGCTTTATTAAGTCATTATGTTTCTTATTGGACGATTCACTATAAATTAATACAGAAAATTATTGACAATAATCAATATTTAGAATAAACAAAAAAAAAACGACGGAATATTTTCCAAACAAACGCCACGTAATATCCGCACGCTAAATATCCCTCGATATTTATATCCTCTACGTAACGTTAAATAACACCCATCAACCTCCATCCTAATCCCCTCCCACCAACAAAAAACCTCCAGAAAAAAAAGCCCCATACCGATCTTCTCCGAACCATCACCACTCATAAAAAAACTCTGCCGAACAAAACTCGTTCATCCGCGACATCATCATCCTCCTGCAAGTCTCGCGGCACTAGCAAGCGAAAAAACACAATCGGCGTCCTCGGCATGAGTCAGCCGGGCCGTTAAGACACAGGCCTGTACAGCCCAAGGCTACGGACGATTAATTCCCGCTGATACATCTCGGGGCTAGCATAATCACACGCGCTCGATGGACCAAGACTGTGTGTATACATGCGCACAATGCGCGGGTATATACGTGGCATTCGAAAAATGCGGTTTCGTAACGCGCCGAGACTACGGAATCAATATCTTGAAGAGAGGCGCGCCGATGCGGACGCGCGAGTTTGAATTATCTTGGAGGCTGGGTTGGTGTGTTGGGGTATGGTTTTATGGGCTGGGTGTTGAGTTGGAATGTTAAGTATTGTGATGGTTGGAGTGGTTTTGAGAAAATGGGTGATTTTTTAGTTATGCGGGGATAGGTGATTAAGAGGCTGATTGGTTGGGGATATGTTAATGTTGTGATGCTGGGATAGTCGTGCGGATAAGTTAAAAATAGAGATAAAGTCATGATTTTGCGAGTAGCGATACATTTATTTGCGCAAGTGGAGAGCTGAAGAGCCCTGATTTTTAATAGTTTTAAAATTAGCAGTATTAGATTTAATCTCTTTACAATGAGTAATCTCTTCGCTGTGATGAGTAGAGCATGAAATCTAGTTTGTTGCAAAATTCTGTATTAACTCTCTTAATATGACGTTTGATTTTAAGATAAGATTATTAAATCTATATCAGTCTTTTATCAATGGATTTTAAAAAAAAGAATATTAATTTTCAAAAATTTCGATTTCCAATGTTTTCATAATTATCCAGCCGTGATGGTACTTGTCACGAAAGGGTACAAAGGTGCAATTATATTTCGATTGACGAATGTGACGTTAATGACAGCACGGCTGAAATTGCTCGAGTGAATCATGAATAATAACTGTACTACTATTTCGTGAAGCCTTTGAGCAACTTTTCTAGGAAGCTTTGTTTTTCTTTTCTTATTACCTTGTAATTATCGCTTGTGTACACTATAAACGTTAAAGTTATAAACTCCATTTTAAAGTGATTGTCAAATTGGATATTTTTTCAATTTTTCCTTAACGATAATGATTAGATTAAGAAATTAAGAACATGAATACTTAGAAGATTATTTTTATAGATGGAAATTATTTATAGTTCATTTCAAATAATCGTTAAAGTTTTACTAACTATAAACACATTTAGAGCAAAATTACTTTCAATTAATATTTTCTATTAACTTTTTATACTATAAAATTAATGTAGTATAGTTTACATTCTAATATTTTATTCCAAAAGAGTCATCAATAAAAAAGCCATACAATAACAAAGTCCTAGTTCTGAATAAAAACTCAATAAAGCTCAAAAATAATCCGCGTTTGTGCTATTTGCAAAATACGCTTCCTTAGGCTACTATAAAGCTCAGTGTCGTAACCTCGGCCTTATTCATTACACACAGACTTGAGCGGTTCTACGAAGCCGCGGCGATCTGCGCCAAATATAATACATGACGCTTCTAAACGATCGATCCCTCGCCTGCTGCAATTGAAAAATTCTGCAATTTCATGGAACTTTCTTGATTAAAGTTTTTAATTTTCCATTGTCGCGTGTGAGAACACAAAAAGTAAGAACTAACGCGTAACTATCCCTAAAATTTTTGAAATAGCAAAAGTCTTCTAGATTTTTCTTTTAATTAAAAAAAACATCATTTATTAAAATTACTTAAAAACAGAGGTCGGATTACAATGAGATATTTTTCAAAAGCTTAAAACACGATAGCTTTGTACAACGCAAGAAACAATAGCTACACAGCCGCAAAAACATTATAGTTCAGCTCTCAAAAAACACAATATCCGTTGTCCCATTTCAATAACATCGAAACAGTAGTAACAGACCACCCAGCCAGACACCCGACCCTCCGCCTCTCAACTTCCCATCCGCCACTCCAAACAACAAATATTTTCCCAACTCATCCTTCACCCTCCAAAAATCAATAAACTCCTCAAATCTCCCTCTCTCAAAAAAACAAACCCTCTAAACAACCCATCCAAAAACTTTCAGTGCACGCCCACCGTCTACCCGGCCGACCCCTTCGAGCCGGAGGCCGACGCCGAGATGCTCCGCAGCGCGATGAAGGGCTTCGGCACCGACGAGCGCGCCATCATCGACGTCCTGGCCCACCGCGGCGTCGTCCAGCGCCTCGAGATCGCCGACAAATTTAAAACCATGTACGGCAAGGATCTGATATCCGAGCTCAAATCCGAGCTGGGCGGTAACTTCGAGACTGCGATTGTGGCTCTGATGACGCCGCTGCCCCAGTTCTACGCCAAGGAGCTGCACGACGCTATCAGCGGGGCTGGTACGGACGAGGAGACTATCATTGAGATTCTTGCGTCGCTGAGTAATTATGGGATCAAGACCATTTCGGCGGTTTATAAGGAGAGTGAGTACTTTTTTGGGTTGTTTTGGATGGTGGATTTTGAGAGGGTGATCGATGCACAGAGGAGTATTTTTAGCTTGGTGTATGGGTAAAAGATTTTATTAGTTAGTGAGTAATCGGGATACTGTTTGGTTTATATTAGATGAAAATGTAAATTAGGCGGGGTTATTTTTGAAAGATGTAAATTTTTTGCTGCCTCGAGACGGAAGGATAATTAGCTCTAATCGAGTATTCATCAGATGTGTTCTGTTACGTAAAGAAAAGGAAGCCTAGAGATAACTTTATTGAACGACACACAAATGACTGAGCAACGTGCATCGATTACTTATCATATTTTAAGATCATACTCTGCACCAGCGACAGAACAAACGCGGCAATTTCCTGCAATTTTAAAATTTTACTGTTGTTTAATTATCTACACTTATCCTTGGGAAAAAAAATTGTCTGCACGCGCAAAAAAACGTGCGCTTCTAAAAAAAGAACACAATTCTCAAATACACCTCTACACGGTACACATCTTTTGAATCCCACCCAAACTTCGCTCTCACAATAAAAATTCCAAGCAATCCTAATCGAACTCTAACGCTTTCCAGCCTACGGCAACGACCTCGAGGACGACATCAAGGGCGACACATCCGGCCACTTCCAAAGACTGCTCGTCTCCCTCTGCTGCGTGAGTAAACCCCCCATCTAAAAACCCAAACCCCCACACTCAACCTCACCTAAACCATCAAAATATTCCACACACAGGCAAGCAGAAACGAGGACCCAGACATCAACGAGGCCGACGCAACCGCCGACGCCGAGCGGCTGATCGAAGCCGGCGAAGGCCAATGGGGCACCGATGAAAGTACCTTCAACGCGATCCTCATCACCAAGAGCTTCCCCCAGCTGCGCCGGATCTTCGAGGAGTACGAGAGGATCACAGGCAACAGCATCGAGGACGCCGTTAAGAGCGAGTTCTCCGGCAACCTCGAGGAAGGCTACCTCGCTGTCGGTCAGTCGTTTGTTATGTCTAGAAAATCCTTGGAAGCGAGGATATTTAATAGTCTTACCTAGCTCGGCTGTGACTACTGATTGCATAGTTTTAACGCTTTGATCACGTTATTTTGCCTTTCAGTGAGGTGCGCCCGCGACAAGACGACGTACTTCGCCAAGAGGCTGAAGCACGCGATGAAGGGAATGGGCACGACCGACAAGACCCTCATCCGCATCGTCGTGGCGCGCTCTGAAATCGACCTGGGAGACATCAAGGAGGCGTACAGACAGAAGTACGGCAACGAGCTTGCCGCTGATATCGACGTGAGTATAGCTGTCGCTCTGTTTTTGTAGGTGATCGATTCGGAATCGATTTGTTGCTGGGATAAGTATAATTTTTGAAAATTTTTCTGTTTTTTCTTTTTGTTGTATTTTTAATAGTAGAGCACGTAGTCGGGTTATCGATGTCTATAGCTTTTTATGGTACAAGTAGTTGAGCAATTCACTTGTAAGGAAATTAACTCGGTAGTTACACAACTTCAAGTGCTTCTAAATTACAAAGTACACAGCGTCTCAGTGTATATATACTAGTCGTTTTTGTTGGTTGAAGCACTACACTTTTACGAATGTTGAACTTACACTTGAATAATATTCCGGCGGGTAAATGAAACGCAAATATTCGCGGCGGCACTCAATTTTAATAATTCACGCTGTTGATATAAAAATAATAGCAGGATAAATTTTCAAAAAATTGACTTATCACAATTTGATTCCGAATTGTTCGAGTTTCCCTCCACTACCCTTATATAGTCGAAAACATTCATTACTCAAGCCCCCCTCTGTCTTCACCCCTCACTCTGCACTTTACTAATGAATTATTAATACGCTCACCTGTTGCACCTTAATCAGCACATTCTTCGTTTAATTTCGATCGATTTCAGGACGACTGCTCGGGAGACTACAAGAGACTATTGCTTACACTCCTCGGTTGCTGAAAGCCTCCACGTTGTCCAGCGATTCAGAAAAAAAAAAATTAAAAAAAAAAAACAAATGACAAATCTTATCAATGCTAATCGCGCTTCTTTTTACGTTCATCATACACACGTTCTTTTTAATTTATTCTTATAATAATACTCGCCATGTCATAAATAATTTACGAGCATCGGCCATGCACCCTGGGATCTATGGATATTTATTTCTTATCGATTCACGCACCACAGTTATATTAGCCTACTATAAAAATTCTCTAATTGTAAATAATAAAATGAGCAATCATTGAAAAAAGTTCCTCGCCGAGCTATGAAAAGTGCGCGCGGCTGATGCGTCTCGATTTGCGAGGTGTAATAATAAACGCTGACGCCAGCACGCGTATACACAGAATCGCGCTGAGAAAGCTAATGCATTCGTAAGTATGCGCGAGACGCGCTGCAGCTGTGTGTAACTTTGAGAGAGTACTGAAAGAAAAAAAAATATATATGTGGGACCTGTATGAGAATCGCATTGATGAGGTTTCGATGGAAGAATTTACAAGTCTGTCCGCGCAGTTTTCTGTTATGCAATCGTGTTTGTTTAAGTTGCTGTGCAAATTCGGTTTGTTTGTCGATCTGATGTATTTTTTGTTTATATTGTATTACTACTATCGCAGTACAAAGTAGATGCGGAGAAAAGGTTTATAAATGATGTTTGGATATATATAGTGTTGAAAGTATTTTTTTTAAATGATTACGAAGTATTGTAATGGAAACATCACATATTAAATTTTAAGCTCTAAACCTCGTACCTCAAGTTTTTATTTCTTTGAAATTTCACCTTACCACGCACTTATTTATCATATCACTTCAGTAGTTTGAAACGTAGCACGGTTCAGTATTTATATAATGTATTAAGTGAAAAAAATATACTCATGCACGTTAATTAGTCAAAAGTAAAAACACATTCAGAAGTGTATTTGATTGACAAAAATTAATATTTTTGAACATTAGTTTATTCAAGTTAACTTTAACGGTACAAAATAGTAAAAAACGCTTATAATAAATATTACAAACATGAAAAGTTTTTTTTTAGTTTGTACATATATATGAACATTATTACAATGCTTTTATATATAGAAACGTCTCTTACAAAAGTTACATAAGTATAAAATTAGAAAAAAGAACCAAGTAAATCTAACAATCTTTTGATCTTTATGGCCATACTTAGTCATTCTTATAGTATTGGTTTATCATAACTAACTCATCATCATTTTTTCAATGTAATCAAGCATGAGCTTCAGTAGCTTTCGATAACCCTTGTGACTAAAGAAACAAAATTTTTTGATTAGCTGAAGAAAAACGTCTGTAACAATCTTTAACCAATAAACGACGTTAATCAAAATTATTTTCGAAATTATTTTACAGAGCGATTGCGGCGACGATTTCAAAAGGCTCCTGATTGCGCTGTTGAATTAATCTTAAATGTGCCTTCCAAGATTAACGAGCATCGTGTTATCGACTTTATCATCGCATTCTAATATATTCTCAGATGCACAAAGGACGAACAAATTTTTACGCATACATTTTTACGTTAATTCTCTTTCTCATCAATAAACGCACTGTTACTCCAAAATGAAAAAAAAAACAATGTTTCTATATTTCTCTCATTCTCATGCCCCTTTCTTACATAAGGAAGAAAATAATTACTTTTAAATGTTTCTTTTTTTTTTCAAATTTTCATGAGTTAATTTGGTGAGATGAATATTTTTTTGCTTAGAAGTATTGCATGCTGATTATTTATAATAAAAGTTTCTTATGAAAATTTGAAAATATAAGTATTTGAACGTTACATTTCCTGTCAATTCATACTTTTAGTCAAACAATTAAACCATTTTTGGATATTATCATTACATTTTACAGAGCGATATCGGAGATGAACGAAAACGCATGTTGATCGGAATGCTGAACTAGGATCAAGATTTTTCTCTATTTAATGGATTTGAAAAAGCTCTCTATTATATAAACAAGTTAACGATCCACGAAAATCGCATTTATACTTACATACTACTTTTAGTATAAAAAATACAAAAATATCTTTAGAACGTATTGTGCAATGCACAAAAATATTTTGATCACATTTCATGAAACTTATCATTTTGGTAAAGTGAAGAATTAATTTATATTTAACATAGACAAAACAACCATAAATTGATTGTGTTTAAAATCAGTAATTAATCAACCTAGAATTACAAAACTTATTTAGGGTTTCAATAGTCTATCACAATTTCAGAGAAATGTATCAAAATATTTATGAGCTTCATTGTAATTAACAAATGTAAGGTATGTTTGACTTTCACAACAATACGACCTGTGGCTCTTCTTCATGTTGTTTTGATAGAGATTTTCTGAAATAGTTGAGAACATCATCAATCTCTGAACTTAATGATGGTCCGGTCTTACAACCAAAACATCCAAGTTTGAGTTTCTTGAGAGGAAACAGTTTGAAGAAGTGAACTTCAAATTCTGCACAACCAGAGAAGCACTTGTCTTTCAAATCTAAATCATAGAAGCGCAGGCAAATTTCCATTTGCAGCTTGTCAACATGAATTATACAGAGAGGTGGTGGATTTTTTGCTGCAATCAAAGTGTTTACATGTTGGAAAGTTTTAAAATAGGAAGTTTAATTAAAGACTACACTGAAATTTTGCTTTTGTTATTAAATTGATTAAACATTAATTAATTTGATAAAATTAATTTTTCAAGCAATCTAGTCACTTTAATTAATTCGAGATCCTTATATTATTTATTAAAGAACAAAATTTTATAAACTACTAAAATATGATCAATTCATTATTTGTAATTAAAATTTATTATAAGAACATTTTTATACTTTATTTATTGTAATAATCTTTTTTAATTTTAGTGTAGTCTTCATTTGTTAATGAAAATCAAAACAGAATACTCACCTGATACTGTTTCATTAAATATCGCTATATCTTTGTAAGTAATTGTAACTGATATTCCATATTGATCTGGTAGATACGAAAAGTTGGAACAGACTAAAAATGTAAATTATCGTTTAATTAATATTTTTTATATACATTTTATTATATTATTAAAGTTATAATTATAAAAACATAACTACGTTTTCCATCAATAATTCCTTGGATTTCTAACTTTGTACAGCAACCACAATCATCATTAATACATTCACAGTGCTTATCGTTTGTATCTAAATGAAAATTTTTAGAATTAATAACATAAATAAATACATGAAATACATTAAACTAAAAATATACACTAATTTCAATTGAATATTTACCAACTGTCTGTGCAATTACACAATAAGCAAAGAAAATTAATATTGTCCCAAAACATAAGAATAACAAGTATTTCATTATTCTGACAAGTGTTGTGAATAGAATGGTGATATTTGGTAAGTCTGACTTGCTTTAAAAGCAAATCAGAGCACAACTAATGGTGAGCTTCAGAAAAAAATGATAAACAATAATTTAGTGTCCGGTTCGGTTAGCAAGCGAGCTCGGACTGCAAAAGCGATCGGCGCAAAAAACTTTTACGATAGTGCACAACGCAAAGGTCACTTCTGACAAGCAAAATGAAAAAAAAAAAGATGTTCTTATAACGAAATACTCCGATAATTACAGCGTACACGCGAGATCTGGAATGAATTCGCTGAAATGAAATATATTACACATGGCGCCGGTACTCTCGGCAACAAGAGCGACAATTGCAAGGAAGTGGGGGAAAAGGGGATGTCCCGGCTGATGTAATGTAGTCGTTTGCTTAGGCGCGAAAACGCCGGGATTTTGAAGTCAAGGTTGAAGGTAAGATCATCAAAAAGGATAATTAAGATCGCTTGTTTGAAGAGACATTGAAAAAGAAGGGATTGTAAAAAAAATAAGCTGAAGTAATTTCTAATGTATAACAACGTCAATTTTATTGCAATATAATATCGTAAGAAACATGACTTAGAAATGCGAATTCAGGGGTAACTACAATTTAGCTCGTAAACTCGGGATCTCCTCTGGCACGATCAAGGAAGCAACGACGTCCAGGTAAGATCCACCCGAGCGCAGATTTAAAATATCCTCCAGATTGGCAAGCGTAGCCTCCAAGCTTAATTTGTCAGGTTCGTAAAATCCATTTTTGTCAAGAGTAACACTTCCACACGCGACGAGACTAGACAACAGGGGTGCATAAATATCCAAGGTGAGGGAATACGGGTGCTTGGTGTAAGCCGATTTTTGGTACAACGACTCTTCTACACGTCTTTGGCATTCTTTTATTACATTCTTTTCCGCACATAGAACTGACTTATCCCACTAAAAATTAAATACAAATTATTTTTAAGAAATTTAGAACTAGTAAAAATATTTACTATTTAAGTAAACTAATTTAAATGTAAAAAGTATTCTTTACCTGTAAAAGAGTCTTACAGGTAATATGTAAGCTTGCAACAAATGGTAAAATAAGATTACACAAAATAGAAAGCAATCTTTTATCGCTGTCTAACTGGTTTTCATTTGAATACTGAATATAATTCTCTTTTGACAACACTTTAACAGCATCCTCCCATTCTTTTTCTAATTCCGATTCATTCAAATCTGTGACTAAAGCAAACTCTGAAGTGAAAAATGATCTTAACATTGAATATCGTTTTATTGCCATTTCTGAAAAAAAAGAAAGAAACAATTTATGAGAAAGTAAAATAAAATTTTTTTTTGAGTAGATGGTATGTCTTTGTCCTTGTTTAATCAAAGTTTTTGCTGTAATGAATAAAATAATTATTAAAAAAAAAAAAAATAACTATAAAAAAAATAAACAAAAAATCAAATTTTTTCATTTTTCAAAGTTTTTTGTAGAAAATTGTGGTTTCCTCAGAAGCTACCTAAAACTTTTGAATTTTCTATAAAAAATATTTGTTTACTTCAAAACTCTTGAGGAGTACGCCATTAGTTTTTTTGAAAACAATTATTTTATTCATTACAAAAAAAACTTTGATTAGATAAGGGCAGATATATCTAACTACCTCTTAATAAAAATATATATTTTACCTGTTGAAGGTAAATTAATACATAAAGCTGCTATTGCTGGTTTTGAGAAATATGCAAATATGGGATTAACATAAATCATTAAATTAATTACTGGCACCGCAATTTTTAACGTATCTTCATTTAGGGGATGACCTTTAACATCTTTAAGTTGTGTAACTCCAACATGTCTATTTTTTAATTTTAAATTTTGTTCAATGTCAATTTCTATTAAATTTTTGTGCGTTTGCAATGATTCCAAAACTTCTTGTTTCTCTAAATCTTCTATGTTACTTGCTTTCGGCACACTGTAAATATGAAAGTATATTTATTATACCAACTTGAATGATAGACTTGAATAAATATTAAACAAAATAGTAATTTTACTGTACTCACTTTACAGCTGGTGGATTGATTGTAACTTTAAATACATTCACGAGAATATTTTTTAACCAGCAATAATCTTCAAGTAGATCATCCAATGAATAAGGTTTTCCAGGATAAGAGTGTATTCTCTCATTGTAAAGTACAGAGACCAGATTGAACGGGGTGAGGACGGTGTTCCGCTTATGGCAATCAATTATGGCGTACGCTACTCTTTTCGTTATTTGAGGAGGCAGTTTCGCGCTTGGCGAGAAGGCACTCTTTCTGCGCGTCGCCAAGTCCACATAATCGCGTGCCGATATAGGCGGTGCAATTTTTAAGTACACGTTGCCGTGAGCGAAGGGCTCCCGTAATATAGAGAATGAACGAAGTAAACCAGTTGTAGTTTCTGCTGGTTTTGGCACTCCCAACAATTCGTAGACAAACAGTAGCTCTTCTAAAGGCTTGTCATATGAAATACTAATTGGAATGAATTGAATGTCAGGTACTTTACTACGAAACATACAATCTAATATTGTTGACAGAAGCCCTGAAAATAAGAAAATTATTCAATTTAGTTTTAAATTTTTGCAATAATAATTACAATAATAATAACGTATTAATAATATTTTTTTGTTTTGTAGATTATAAAGATTAAAGTTTATTGATTTTTAAAATATACTTTTTTCCTGTTATCAAAGATAATCTTGTATCTCAATTGATTGTCTTTTGCCAAGTCATTATTGAAACAATAAAATTTTCCAGTCAAAGAAGTATACTTAATGAAAAGAATAAAAAATTATTATACAATTTCTTACCATATTTAGGTGGTAAAGTTTTTTGACTTCTACTTCGAGTCCCTTCAATAAAAAATTCAATAGCTCTGTCACTGTTTGATACCAGAGAGCTGACATAAGAACGAAATATTTCTTTATAAAGAGGATCAGAAGAAAAACTTCTTCTCATATAAAAAGCTCCTGTGTGTCTTAACAATTCTCCAACAAATCTCATTCGATAAAAATCCATTCCACTTGCAATATTTGGTAAAGCCATATCATAAGAAAAAAGGATATATGAAAGCAATATAAAATCTAGGTAACTTCTATGAGTGGGTGCATAAATATATTGCACCTCTGAAATGCACACTTGGTCCTTCATCCTATAAAGAACACTTTCATTCAAACGAATACTTATCAAGATCCTCTTAAGGACTTTTGTTATGATTAAACCTGAAGCAGAAAATACATATTCATTGAAGGAATCCTTTTCAATGTCATGAAAACTTTTCTTACATAAAGAAGCTTACCTAGCCATCTAACAGTCGGTAAATGCGCTTTACTGGCCATTTCCTCAAGCATAGCGTGAGCCTCAGCAACTATTGTCGACACAGGAACACCCTTTTCATTAGCCAAGATCCTTATCACATGCTGAACCCTATGATCCTCCAGAACAGCTTGGATGGCTCGTTTCCTCGTGTAAATGAGCTCGGGTGGCATTTGATGAGGAGCCAGAGGCTTAGTGGAGCGCGATGCCCACAGGATGTCATAGTCCTTCCTTCTCTCCTCCAGGAAATCCACAAACTCCTCGTCCTCCTTGGCTGGCATACTTCCACTCATGGTAAAGGCTCGGCGAGTACAAAAGTCACAACAGTCTGCAGACTACTATGCGTCAAGAGCAGGTCTTTGCCCTGCTTGCCTTTCCTTCATCCTTCACCAAGTGCCTCCGTGAGCGTGCAAGTTTTAACGCCGACAAATTTCATTTCCAATGCAAATCGCCCGAAAAAGACGGGCGTCGCCTCATAAAGATGCGGGAAAATGTGTGAAATACCTGGTTATTGAAATGCTTGACGCATCCGGTATATGTATGCGTGAACGAATGTTTGCAGAGCGACGGCCAAGATAAAATGAGCACACGCACCTAAGAGAGAGAGAGAGCGAGAAAGGCAATTCCCTCGCGCGCGGCTGCCGGCAACTCAAAGATTACTCCCAACTAGTACAGTAGGATGGATGGCTGTCTTTATATACCCTCGGCGCGGGACTTAGCCTTCCTCGCGCGGGCAAACATAATTACCATGCAAATGCTAGCCGCTGTCATTTTTCAAAAACCCGATAAGATTTGACGAGTGAGCGATGAGTGCAAAGAACTCGCCTATATATCTTGTACCTATTTTGCAATCGCTATCCTCTCTCTCTTTATTTATTACGACAGCAGACACCGTCGTAACCAGCTTAGATGGCGCAGACGACGAGCTAGGTGTGTGTATTTTTGTTACGTATGCGCAGACTCGGTGGGAATAGGCAACCCCACCCCCCTCGGCCACTACTATCGGCGCCGCCAGGATGCGGCGTTATTCAATTTGTAGCTTTCTCTGTCTCTCTCTATCTGACTCTTCCATGCTCTCTTTTTAGCTGAGGCAGCGGCGAGTGCAAGACACACGCTGTGCGTGCGTAGTTAACCTATTTTGGAGAAGAATACAGCTCGGTGCTTTGGGAGCGATTATTTTGTAAAAATGTCACTCAAACTCGTGGTCAATTCGGCCGATCCGGCTGTTGGTACGTATATTTTATTAGTTTGTAGAGTCACTCTCGTTTTATTACTTCCTTTTTTATTGTACTGTGACAATATGTGACGGCACCCCCGCTAATTGGGTTTAATTCCACCCGGCTATTTCTACTGAAATCCGGTTATTTTAACTTGAGAAGATTTAATTATTAAACACAAAGAAAATGATGGTATATGTAATGGTACAAGTTAAAATTAAGTTGATTCAATGTAAAGTTTTTTTGTCTGATGTAATAATTTCTGCATATTTCTTAACTTTTGTTAATACTCAATTTGTTGATAGTTTTCAAAAAATTTTTAATTTTTATTTGCTAATATTTTTTCTTATCTGAATGTAGGAGCCTTGATAGCCGCAGAGATAGTTTCTCTGAAAAGTTCTGAGCTGCAAGTTACTTGGTCCAAGGATTTTGGAAAGAATCCAGCCAAACTTCAATTTTTAGGAAGCGATGGAAAGACTTTAGGAGAAACAAATAGTGATGTTGCTCGTTACTTAGCTAGAGCAAAAAAGACTGAACTATATGGTAAGTTAATAACAATGTTTTCAAAATAAATTCAAAATAAAAATTTTGAACAAAAAATAAGTTAATAAAAGCCAAATTTTTGCTTTTTTTGTTTGAATTTTTACTAGAAATTTATTAACTTAACATTTTTCTTTAAAATTAATAAAATATATATTATAAGAATATTTTAAACTAAATGAATTTTATTAACATTTATAATTTAAAATGCAAAGCAGTAATTAGTAATTACACCTAAGAGATGAAAAACTATATGCTTTATGGTAATTTTAAATGCATTTATTATACTCTTGTGTAATTTTCAGGAAGTGATGATCCTTTTGAAAGAACTGAAGTTGACCATTGGTTAACATTTGCTCAAAGGCCTATGAATAAATCATACAAACTAGAGGATGCATTAATTTATTTAGATCGAGCATTAACTCCAAAAACATGGCTTGTGTCAAAACACTTAACCATTGCTGATATTTGCGTATTTTCTACAATAAATGATGAAGTAACAATAGATTCCATCCAAGATACTTATCCCAACTTGTTTAGATGGTATAAACAAATGCTTTCTTTACCAGAAGTTCAAAAAGTTTTAGCATTAGTTTCTAAGAATAGAACTAGCGAGCCTAAATCTGCTGCAAGCAAAAAGAATGGAGCAGCTCCAAAAGATACTGGAAAAAGAAAACAAGAAGGTAAATTCATTGAGCTACCTGGAGCTGAAATGGGAAAAGTTGTTGTTCGTTTTCCACCTGAGGCTAGTGGCTTTTTACATATTGGACATGCTAAAGCAGCACTTTTAAATCAATATTATGCTGAAGCTTTTAAAGGAAAATTAATTATGAGATTTGATGATACTAATCCTGCAAAAGAAAATGTTGAATTTGAGAAAGCTATTCTAGAAGATCTTGAAATGCTTCAAATAAAGCCTGATCGTTTTACTCATTCATCAGATTACTTTGATCTAATGTTAGAATACTGTGAAAAATTATTAAAAGAAGGTAAAGCTTATGTAGATGATACCCCAGCTGTTCAAATGAAGGAGCAAAGAGATCAAAAATTACCATCTGCAAATAGAGATAACTGTAAGTATACACATTTATATTTCAAAATATTACAAAATAATATATTTAAAAAACGAAAATAAAATTTCAAAATTTATATTTTATATTTATAAATTTAAAAACATTTTTAGCTGTTGAAAAGAACTTGGAACTTTGGAAAGAAATGGTCCAGGGTACACCAAGGGGACAAGAGTGCTGTGTAAGAGCCAAAATTGATTATCAGTCAGCTAATGGTTGTATGCGGGATCCTACAATTTACAGATGCAAACCTGAACCCCATCCTCGTACTGGAACTAAATACAAGTAAATTTGGTTGATTGAATAAATAATTTTTTTACAAAAAAATAAATATTAATTCATATATATCTATTTCAAATTTTAGAGTATACCCAACGTACGATTTTGCTTGTCCTATTGTTGATGCTGTAGAAGGTGTCACGCATACTTTGCGTACAACTGAATATCACGACAGAGACGATCAATTTTATTGGTTCGTGGAGGCCCTCAAATTGGACCGACCTTACATTTGGGAATACTCGAGATTAAATATGACTAACACGGTTCTTTCTAAACGCAAGTTAACGTGGTTTGTAAGTGAAGGTTTAGTCGATGGATGGGATGACCCGCGGTTCCCGACTGTAAGAGGTATCTTGCGAAGAGGAATGACTGTGGAAGGTTTAAAACAATTTATTATAGCACAAGGCAGTTCGCGATCCGTTGTTTTCATGGAATGGGATAAAATTTGGGCTTTTAATAAAAAAGTTATCGATCCTATTGCTATCAGGTAAATTCACAGTTGTAATTGAATCAAAATTTATGTAAATTTATATGTTTCTTGATCATTTTTATAAACTTACTTTGCAAAGATTCTTCAAACAAGAATAAAAATAAAAAGTAAATGAAAAAAAATTTGTAGGTATACAGCTTTGACTTCAGGAGATACAGTTCCAGTAAACGTCAAAGGTGTTACTGAAAGCTATCTAACAGTCGCAAATCATCCAAAAGATCCGTCTATAGGTACAAAACAGGTACGAGTTGGCCCGACGATTTTCATTGAAGAGGAAGATGCTGAAGCCTTGAAGGAAGGACAAAATGCTACATTCATCAATTGGGGAAATCTTTTGATAGAAAAAATAAAGAAGGAAAATGGCAAAGTCGTCGAAGTAGATGCTTCTCCAAATTTAGACAACAAAGATTACAAAAATACATTAAAATTGACATGGATTTCAAAGGATCAAGCCGAAACAGTACAGAAATCGCCAAAATCTAAAAACATACCGTGTTATGCTGTTTATTTTGATCATATTATAACTAAACCAGTTTTGGGCAAAGATGACGATTTTAAGGACTTCGTCGCAAAAGATACAAGAGTATGTATTTTATGAAACCGACGGTGTTTGTTAATTTGTTATTCATTTCAACTTTCAAATTTTACAGAGAGAAATTGAAATGTTAGGAGAAGCAGAACTTAGGAGAGTTAAAAAAGGAGAAATCATTCAGCTGCAAAGAAAAGGCTTCTTCCGTTGCGACGTCCCGTACGCAGAGGCTACCGCTTATTCTAGTCGCGAACAACCCTTGGTTTTGTTCCATATCCCAGACGGTCACATCACAATTACACTTCCGGGGGCGGCTGATAAAACTTCTATTAAGGAAACTAAGACTGTAAGATATTTGACATTCATTTTAATTTATTCATAACGTTATATTGACACTATAATATGTCATATAAAATTATAAGCTATGTAATACTTATATATTGTTAAATAATATAATAGTTTTGACACTTTGAAATTTCCCTTTAATATAAAAAAGCTTTAATTACAAACAAAAAATTAATTCACAATTTCCACTATATTTTTTAAACAATGGTCTAATTTTAATTTTTAAAAGTTTTTAAAATCTTATACAAATGAATATGAATATTTACGTATATCATTTGCTCGTTTTATTCAATAAAGCGCGATTATTATTTGAAAGTTTCTTATACATATTTTTGAATATAAAGTATTTGCGTACATTATCCACACGACCGCAATATCCGCCTGATGTATAAATAAAACATCCATGTGAATGAGTTCGGAAGTCATGCGTTATCCGTAATCTCGACATATTTTCAAATTCAATATACTAAACATAAATTCTAATAAACAATGCAAAAACCACAATACATAAACTTTAAATAAAATATTTACGACCTGCTTTACTGTTTGAAAAGAAAAACTAATTTATGCTGATAACGTTCTTTTTCATTGCATCAAACTTCAAAGACTTAAAAACGAACGAGACGTCGAAGCAAAATAAAAACTTCGAATTCCGTGCTCGTGTTTTGGAGCACACGTTGCCTCTAAAGTCGGGCTTTCCCCCTCCCCCGCTCCGGTGAAAGAGAAAGAATTACACCTTGCTTCTCTTGCCCAATGCCCTCTTGGCCGCGTGTAACGCCGAGTTACGGACGGTGCATCATTGCCATATGCTGTATTAGCGCGAAAAAAGCGTTCTGCGCGGATCGAAAGAGGTTTGGTTGAAAAATAATCGTGAAAGTAAGAATATTCTCCGTCTGATTATAACGTATTTTGAAGAAAGTAAAAATACCTTGATTTATCATAGCTGATTTCATTCATTGATTGGCATTGTTTTTCATTTTTCAGGAAAGTAATGCTGAAGGATCGGCTGTGGAAATTCATGAGCAGATAGTAGCCCAAGGGGATAAAGTGAGAGATTTGAAGAGTGCTAAAGCAGATAAGGCTACTGTAACAGCAGAAGTCAAAGTTCTGTTGGATCTCAAAGCAAAGTACAAGACTGTCACTGGTGAAGAGTGGAAGCCTAATGCAGTAATTATTATAAATTTTTTAAATGTTATTCTTAACATAAAACTAATATTTACTTTATAGAATTTAATTATTTTTAGCACCCTAAGGACGACGGGTCAGCTGCCAAATTAAATGACGCGATAGTTGCGCAGGGTAACAAAGTCAGAGATTTAAAGGCTGCTAAAGCAGATAAGGCTACAGTTGAATGTGAAGTTAAAGATTTGTTAAGTCTCAAAGCAAAGTATAAATCCATTACGGGAGAAGATTGGAAGCCAAATGCTGCTCCAGTAGTACAAAAAAGTTCACCAGTGGTAATGATTTTGTATTATTCATTGAAAAGAAAAAATCTATGTCATTAAATTATAATCTATTATTCTTTAGGAATCAAAAAACCAAGAATCTAACAAAATTAATGAGGAAATAGTAGCACAAGGTAACAAAGTAAGAGATTTAAAAGCAGCTAAAGCGGATAAAGCTGTTATTGATGCTGAAGTTAAGAGTTTGCTAAGTCTAAAAGAGAAGTACAAATCGGCAACGGGAAAAGACTGGAAACCGAATGCTGTCCCAGTAGTGCAAAAAACTACACCAGCGGTAATGATTTTATATTACAAATTAAAAAACTAAATCCATTATTATTTCGTAAAATTATAATGTATTACTTTTTAGGAGTCAAAAAACGAAGAATCCGATAAAATTAATGAGGCAATAGTAGCTCAAGGTAATAAAGTAAGAGATCTGAAAGCTGCTAAAGCGGACAAACCTACCATTGATGCTGCAGTTAAAGTCCTTTTAGGTCTTAAGGATAAATATAAAACTATTACTGGAAAAGACTGGAAACCTGTAGCAAATACTCCTGCACCAAAAAGTACAGTTCCATCAAAAAGTGATTCAGAAGCAGTTTCTGTAGCTATCGAAATAAAAAATCAAGGTGATACAGTACGAGATTTGAAAACAAAAAAAGCTGACTCGGTAACAATTACCAAGGAAGTCGCAAAACTCTTGGAATTAAAAACTAAGTATAAAAGCTTGACAGGAAAAGATTGGACACCAGCTGTAAACGAAAATCTTTCAAAAGAAACAAATAAAACTGAAACAATGAGTAGTCAACAAAATGAAAGTGATTGTAAAATAACGCAACAAATTGTTGCACAAGGTAATAAAGTGAGAGATTTGAAGGCGCAAAAGGCTGACAAAGATACTATTCAAAAAGAAGTTCAAACTCTTTTAGACTTAAAAGCAGAATATAAGAAAGTTTACAGTAAAGATTACAGCCCTCCAGCAAATACAGGTGCCACTCCACGAGAGGCTAAAGCAAAGCCTGCAAAATCAGAAAACGCTAAATCAGGAAATAAGGGTGCCAAAAAACCAGAAACCAGTAAAAATGCTGCAAACAAAGAAGTCGAAAGTATTAAAACAGGAACGAGATTAGGTCTAGAAGCAAAGAAAAGTGAAAACCTGCCTGATTGGTATTCGCAGGCCATAACTAAAGGAGAAATGATTGAATATTTCAATGTATCAGGTTGCTACATTCTTCGTCCTTGGAGTTTTGCTATTTGGGAAGTTATTAAAGACTTCATGGATGGAGAAATTAAGAAATTAGGTGTAAAGAATTGCTCTTTTCCTCTCTTTATTAGTAAGGGAGCTCTCGAAAAAGAAAAAACTCACATTGCTGATTTTGCACCAGAAGTAGCTTGGGTAACTAAAAGTGGTGATTCAGATTTAGCGGAACATATCGCTATACGTCCTACGTCAGAAACCAGTATGTATCCGTATTATTCAAAATGGCTTAAATCTCACCGAGATCTTCCATTAAAACTCAATCAGTGGAACAATGTCGTGGTAAGCATCAGTTTCTAATATGAAATCAAAAGATTTTTATTTTCATAAACTTAAGAATTTTTATAATTTTTATTTCATTTTTTAATAGAGATGGGAGTTCAAACACCCACAGCCGTTCTTGCGAACAAGAGAATTTCTTTGGCAAGAAGGTCATACTGCCTTTGCAACGAAAGCTGAAGCTGATGAAGAAGTACTAACTATTTTAGACTTATACGCTAAGATATACGAACATTACCTAGCGATACCAGTTGTAAAGGGCCGTAAAACCGAGAAAGAAAAATTTGCTGGTGCTGACTATACTACAACAGTAGAGGCTTATATTTCTGCGAGTGGTCGAGCTATTCAAGGTGCTACAAGTCACCACTTGGGCCAAAACTTTTCAAAGATGTTTGACATTCAGATTCAAGGCGTTACAGAAGGCAGTGAAAAAACTTATGTTTATCAAAATTCGTGGGGTATCACTACGCGGACTATTGGTGTAATGATAATGGTTAGTAAGTTATTATAAATATAACTTTTTTAACAAGAAAAAATATTTTTAAACTAAAATCTTTACATTTAGGTCCATGGCGATGACAAAGGTCTAGTTCTTCCTCCAAGAGTAGCTCCCGTTCAGGCTGTGATTGTACCCTGCGGTATAACGGCGTCGACTACCCAGGAACAAAAAGAAAAGCTTTTAGATGAATGTAAGAAATTTGAGAAAGAAGTGATTGAGGGTGGAAAAATTAGGATTGAAGGAGATTATGATGATAATTACAGTCCTGGTTGGAAATTCAATCATTGGGAACTGAAAGGTGTACCAGTACGCATTGAATTAGGTCCTAAGGACTTAGAAAAAGGCCAAGTTACTTTTGTAAGAAGAGATAATGCAGAAAGGATAACTGCCAAGAGAAGCGATGCTTATGCTTTTCTGTGGGAATTAATAGAGCAAATACAATCCAGCTTGTTTGAAAAGTTAGTATATTTAAAAATTATTTTACACTTCGCTTAAATATTGTATATTTTTAGAATATTATTACATAATAATAATTTTTATAGAGCAAAAATAGAATTAAAAGAACATATAAAACAAACGCATAACTGGAATGAATTTTGTACTTATTTGGATCAGAAAAATCTTATTCTTGCACCATTCTGTGGGAAGATTGAATGTGAAGATAAAATAAAGGCAGACAGTGTGAGGTATAGTACATATATTTCTCAAGTAATTGTAAAATAAGCAATACTTATGTTAAAGTTAATTAATTACCAAATTATTTCAGGGCAAATAGCGATGAAGATCCAAATGCACCATCAATGGGAGCCAAAAGTTTATGTATACCATTCAACCAACCTGATGGAAGTGCTGCAAATATTGAAAAACTTAAATGTATTCATTCAAGCTGTCAGGAAAAATCGAAGTTTTATACTCTGTTTGGCCGAAGTTATTAAAATACTCTAATAATTGGCTTTTTGTTGATTTTCAAATGCAATAATTATTAATATATATTATTATAGAGTCACTCCTCGTTTCTTTCTGTAATATCTTTTCTATACATATGTACTAATAAAAATTAATTATTTATTTTATAATAAACGAGAATTTTTAATAAAATTGAAAAGTGGCATTAGTCTCCTTAAATTTAAATAAATTTTCATTCATGCAGTAAATAATACAATATAGTAATTTTTAATTGTTTCATCCAGAATAGTAATCTATACATAAACAATATTACAAAACAAATGCATGTTAAAAAGAGAGAAAAACGAGGCATTAGCAAATTGTTTTGCAAATATAAAACTTTCTCATATTTTTATTCATTATTTACGTCAGATTACGTCTCTTTCTTGTTACTGATTAGCGAGGTGAATCCAAGAAGATGTTCTTATTAGCATAGCATTAACTTTTTAAAATATTTTAAATAATAAACGAAAAAAATTAAATTACAAAAAACGAGTTAGTTGCCCTCCGTTATGTAATTATCTATCATTTTACAAAATTTCAAGTTTTTAGACGTAAACTGAAACTGTGGCATAATATCGATACTGCCTTTATGAAATATGCATATTGTTTGATTTCTTCGTTCGCAATTAGTCGCTATTAAATCAATTAAAATATTGTGCTGGGGCTGATTTTATAAAATTGTAGGGTTATTATCGAAGCTTTTGATGTTGAATATAAAATCAAGTTTCATCCTCAGTAAATAATAAAATTTAAACCACTATTCACTGCTTCTAAAATAAAATAAATAAGTCAAGCGTAGAAGCTGTTTTCAAATACTACGTATTCTTTTATTTATCTTATTTTAAACATGAAAATTTTATCTTTTATCACATTAGTACCATATTTATCATTTTTCTACAACTACAACATCATTATAAACATAAAAATAAACTCAAAGACATATAGACTAGGGCTCGTACTTAAAACTGCTTAACCGGAAACCCGGTTAACGGTTACCCGGTTCGACCTGGGTAGCGTGACGGGTAGTCGGTTATGGGGGTTATTGCGATTTCGTTTAACCGGTTAACGGTTACCCGGTTCGACCCGGGTAGCGTGACGGCTAGTCGGTTATAGCGGTTATTGCGATTTCAGTCAACCGGTTCGACCCCGGTAGCATGACGGGTAGTCGGTTATGGCGGTTTAAAGACGAACAAAACTGATAACAAAATAATTATATGTTAATACACACACACAACAAGCGGGTCGTTTCTTTGTTATATGATATGATGTTGTATGATGAAATAACGATTATGTCAACATTTATCGAACAATGAAAAAAATACGACGGGCACAAAACGCCTCACTTAACGTGGAATATATATCCCATATATATACAAAAATGACAAAATTGTATGAAATCCTTTGAAATAAAAAATATTTTTAAAGATAAAGAGGAATATTATATAAAAATAAAGCCTAAATACCGCAAAATATCATGAAAACTAAGTTAAATCGAACAAAATAACATAAAAATGTCGAAAGTTAACGTAAAATAGTGAAAACAATTACGTAAAACCCTCATAATAACAACTGTTTTCGAAGTTAAAGAAAAATACTGGATAAATCCCTACTAAAAAAGCCCATGTGGGACCCATGTGGGAAACATGTGGGACCCACATGGGATACATGTAGGACCCACGT
>UELX01000394.1:0-83483 GCA_900480035.1 Eupelmus urozonus | reverse complement strand
AATTAATCGCTAATATTATTTTTAGAAAAAAAGTTAATACTATAAACTATTTCATAATTCATATTGTAATAAGATATTAATTTACCTATAACTTGCATTATTATTTTGGTACATAAACAATAAAATATTTAATAATCGATATTAACATTTTAATAATCGGTCAACAAAACTTTAATAATCTATTTAATTTACTTTTACTTATAAATTTGAATTTTGGAGCATTGAAATTGAAATTGAAATTGGACAAAATCGATCGAGATAAACTAAGGAATTTAATAAACTGAATTTAAACAAAAGCGTTTCAAATCTAACACTACTACATAGCTGTCATGTAAGCAATTATGAATAGCAAAAATTTTTTATTATTAGATAATATTATTCTATAATTGCTTAAAGTTAATTTTAAAAAGTTTCTAAGAATCGATCTCTCGCTACTCTCGGCACACCCACGCACACATAAAAAAGCAGGGTCGATTCTCATCCGGTCGCAGCAGATTCATTGACTCAAGCAGAGTCCAGAAGACTGTCCAGAGAGCAATGGAGCATGGAGCTTTGCGCAGCTTCTCATGCTTCAAACTTCAACTGACCGACAAATACGGTCATTTTTCAATCCCAAAATTCTTGAATTCCCAACTGCAGAAAATCCTCAAAACAATTTAAAACAATTTATATTAATTAAAAGAGTCTGAATACGTTATTGCATATAGCATTGAATAAAAATTAAAATATAGATACTTGAAGTAGAATACAAAAAGTCCATTAAATAATTTGTGTTAGGCATTCTTGTAATAATAGAAAAAAAAAAAAAAAAATAAATTCAACATAATACGATCCAAGATCAAGCAAAAGCGTCAAGTCTTTTGAAAAAGTATCTATT
The DNA here is from genome assembly GCA_900480035.1 of Eupelmus urozonus. Classification (NCBI taxonomy): domain Eukaryota; kingdom Metazoa; phylum Arthropoda; class Insecta; order Hymenoptera; family Eupelmidae; genus Eupelmus; species Eupelmus urozonus. Next base: position 82,606 of record UELX01000394.1, on the reverse strand, counting down.
ATCATCAACATAAAACTGCATTGTTGATTCTCAGGCGAGCAGAGCTGTGACCGTCAGGTAACGCTTGTCGGCAACTCGATACGGTACGGCTATACGGATCCAGTGATCTCGCGGGCAGGCGCTGGCGCGAATGCATCAGCCCGAGAGAGATAGAGAGAGAGAGAGAGAGAGAGAGGAAGACAGAACTAGATAGAGAAGGAAAAAGGACGGACGGCGCCGACGACGGAGGCTCGCTGATCCGTATATATGCGAGATATACGTCGCGACGCAGTGTAGCTATATAGCGGTCCACACAGGCACACTCTCAGTGCTGAGCTCGTCGTCCTCCGGAGGTGTGTATAGCGCGTGAATCGCGAGTAGCCTCGCGCATATCCGTGCGTGCCGAAAAATAAAGAAGAGAGGCGACTGGCGAGGTGAGCGCGCGCGCGCCAGCCAGTACCTCTCCCTCTGGGAGCTCGCTCTCTCTCTCCTATATACGTGTGCCAATTCAGTTTAGTGCTCTCTTGAAAAACGACGTCGAAGGGACGAAAAACGAAGAGGCGCTTCGCACACACACACACATATATATATATATAGGTATATAGGTGCAAGGTGCGCAACCGACGACTAGTGTTCTATACTTGTGAGTGTATGAGTGTATATCTGTGTAGGTTCGTGTGGCTGAAAATGCAATAAGAGTGTGTTTCCGCAGGGGGGAGTGAGCCTTTCCCATCATCGGCGCATCATCATCTCCTTCCCTTCTCCGTCTCTCTCAGTTTCTGCTCTGCTACTTAGCTCTCTCGTCCTCCTCCCTCGCTGCCTGGCAGTGTCCTCGCGTGCGTGAATGCACACACCAACACTGCGGCCTCCTTGCGATGAGCCTGTGTAAGTAAGAGAGCTCGTCCAAGAAACAAGGAACCAACATCATTCCCAGAGAGTAGAAAGAAATGTACATCCAACAAAGTCGTGCGAATACATTTCATGTGTCCTCTTGCTGCGGCGGTGTGCGAGCTGAGTAATTGTAGCCGTGTGTGCGTCTATTGGTGTATTCCGCGCGAGAGCGGCTGTCAAAGCGCCAGTCGATAAACTCGTTTTCACCAGCAGCAGCAGCAGCAGCCTGCTCATCTCGTATGCTGTATTTGTACGTGTATTGGTGTAGTGTTCTCTCTCTCTCTCTTTCTCTGTCTCTGTCTCTCTTTCGGAAAGAGAGATCATCATCCGCGCGGCAAGTTGGCCAGTGCGCGCAACCTGGACTACGACCTTTTCGAAGAAGGCTTCCAGGCTAGCTTCGCCTGCACCGACGTGGACTAACCGAAGGCACGAAATATACATGATACATCTCCGAGAGTTAGCTGGTTCTCGAAAAAAGGCGCTTGTGCGGCGCGCGCGCGATGCATCATCGCCGACCTTTTCCCCGAATCTCGCGCGTGCTGTGTGTGTCTAGTGCGTTATCTCCACGGGCTTCGGGCGAAAATCGATACGCGTATAAGTATACGCGGCCTGCTGAGTTGCTAAATGTGTGCGTGTGCGCCTCTACGTGTGTGTATGTATGTGTCTGTCGACTGTACAGCCGAATCACGAACCGTGAGTGCATGTGTGTATACCCTCTCTCTGTCTCTCCTTGCGGATTTTTTCGCCGGACGCTCAAGACGTGTGTGTGTGCGTGACGAGTTTTGCCCTTTTTGGACGGTAAAAATAGCTGCGTCGCCGGGAAGGCTCGCCTCTCTAGACGACGTTGCCTGCTCCGGTCGTTGCTCGCTCGCTTTTCCCTTTTCCACCAGTGTGAATGTGCCTTACCGCTTTTCTCAATGAGTGCCTTATGAATTGCAGAGATCATTTTTGCTAGGCCAAAGGAGAGATTAAGATTGTCCAGTGTAACATGGCTGATAATGGGATCATCTCTTAGCACTGTCTAGATGTTCATTTTCATTTGTTTTGGAATTACATTGCTCTAAAGAATGCTATATTTAGAATGTTATTGTTATTGTTTAACAGTGTCTGTGCTTATGATAGTATAACCAGTGCAAATGTTTAAAACTTTTTTAACTGTGATAAAAATAGATTTTCTGTGGCGATTACACGAATTACTGTTTTTCTTTAAAATCGCTGATTGTAAAATTGATTGATAATTAGTTTTCTATCTTTTAATATTCAAAAATTTAATTACGCATATACATATATTATTTATTGTTTCTGTAAAACATATCAATTGTTTGAGTTATTTATTTAGATTTACTTATAATATGGAATACTATGTTACTTAGGATATATGTTTATAATTTATATATAAAGTATTTTATTATAATAATTTTATTCGGATATTTCTTGTAAATATTTTTTACAATTTTTGTGGTTATTTTATTTTAAATATTGCTAAAAATAACCATGACGAAATATGACTTTTTGGTTTAGTTTTATTTTTAAAACGTATAAAATTGGTTAGGAATTTTTTTAATTAAAAATTCAAATGTATGATTAGTGTCTTTTAGTAATATATATGTGCGTTATTTTGCCAATGAATAGAATAGATATGAAAATTGCATTAAGTATTGCATATTGGGTTATCACAGTAGGTCAAGTTTAAAGATTAAAAGTTCTTGTAACCTTTCGACAAAATTAATCTCTCCTTTAAGATTTTCTTGATATAATTTAATTTATATATACATTTTTTCATAAAGTAGCTTAGCTTATGTAATTAATAACTTAATGTTTTTGCAGATTCAGTGCAGTTTATCATTGAATTAATTGATTTGTGAAAATGGAAATGACAGGCAGTTTAACAGGTTGGTTTAACCTGTTTTTGTGGATGTTGTGATCATTGAATGTGGAGTGCGCTATCACGCCTCTTCAGAAATAAGCCACAGGACATATATCCAAGTCCTAAACATCAGGCCCACAAGCCCATCTCAGAAGCGCCAGTGGCTGATACAATTGTCGATGTTTCCAATACAATGGATCGTAACACGGCTGATGAGAGACGAAAAGGACTCGGAATGTCCAGCGATCAACATTCTGCCAGCGGAGATTCTGAGCACTCATCTGATTCCTATGACTCTCGCCAGGTAAGTCGTTCATCATTAATGTTTTATTATAAATTATTAATGACATGCAGAAGAGACAAAATACAGTCCTTATAAGATTCTGATTTGTATAGGTTTATTATAATAGAACTTAAAACAAGTGAAGAAAAATACATTTATAATTATGTTTTGTAATCATTAAAAGTTCATTGTACTTAATATTTGTACATATTATAAAAAAATTGAAATATTTTCCAGTCATTTATCTAGAAGTCTTTAATATTATGAATAATCGATTGATGTATATCTAACATTAGCATCAAGATAATGAATTTGTGTAAAACAATTTGTGACTCTTCTAATAATATTATATCTAATCTATAAGGTTTCATGTTAAAAATCAATATAGCTTAAAGATTGAAATTGATTGGCTTCACAGCAAACATTTTTGGTACATTTTAAAAGATCTTCAATATAACAAAATTTACTAACGAAAAAATTATTTTATTTTAACAAGAAATTCAATGGATACAATATTTAATAAAACGTTTTTTTCGGTCTTATAATAAATATTTTTTTCTATTTGAATTTTTTTTTAATTTTAGTAGTTTCAAGTCACTAGTGACTCATTTTTAATATGACGCATTAATGAGTTACAAGAAATCATTTATTTTTATAATTAAATCTTAGGACTCATATTCATATTTAAAAATATAATAATCTTTAAAGCAAAAGTACTCTAATTTGATTTTTAATTCTAATAGAGTGATTAGAATTGTTCTATTTATAGAATAACGAAATTTTTTGCAACGTCTTATTGCATAATATCCGAGCCATATTAAGTAATAATATGTATACCGCGATCACCTGCAGCAGCAGCAGTAATAGCAAGAAAAATTTTTTTTCAAAGATACGCTTACGATTAGTATTGCAATGGGTGATCTAATGTCGCGATTACCATCCGATTGTTTACCCCGAAACTAGGCCATTGAACAGCTCGTCAATGCGGTTGCATCGTCGCAGATCAATGATCCTCGCGCATATGTACAGGCTAAATTCGCGGTATGAAAAAAAATCATTGCTTTATTTTTATAATTGACAAGACGCATTGACGTTTCAAGGACTTTAATTAAGGCGAGCGCGAGTAACGTGGAAGATTAAAAAGTATAAATTCAATCGGATTAAAGCATTTTATTCATTGAAGCTTCAGGTAAGCTTATTAAAAGTTATTAGTTGACATAAAAATATTTATTACAGATAAAACAAGTCAGCGCTTGTAATTAAAGTAATTACTTCAATTTTAAATTAATTCGCCGATTTAAAATAAGACTTACAGGTTCGTGTGGGTGTAAGAAAAATCTGATTTATCTTAATTTTTATTTTGTAGATAATACTTTCTATAATTTTCTTATTATGCCCTAGAGTATTTTATTTTTATATCCATGTAAAAAATTAACTAATGAAATCCGAACAATCTATATAGATTAAGAAGTAAGATTGCTACAGCCAATTCTGCATATAGATAGCCAGTCACGCCCACGTTATTTTACTGCATACAAATTTCTCGTACCTCCTGTGTTTGCGAATAAAATTATTTTCCCACAAAGATATAATTACAAGCTTGAAAATGGCGCTTGAAAAACGTCTTGCATAAAATTACAGCGTGAAATTTAAAATAATGTCAGGGTAACTTTTTTAAGATCCAAGATCATTGTTGCCAGGCATCAGAAGGAATGTTTTTTTTTCAAGGTATACATCATAATTTGACATCAACACCGAAAACACTAGTATCAAGGTATCGCATACAGCGCTCTATTTCCTCACCTCGAAACAAAATCTCCTCCTTTTCCACAATCAGTTTCCGCTCTGATTTATTGCATCAGCGATACTGGCGACTATTTTCCAGCGAGCCTCCGACTCCAAAAAGAAGAAAAAAAGCAAAAGATTTCATATTCGTCGGAGCAATATAAGCACGTGTAGCCGAAGCAGGCCCAATATATCAATTCTCGCGACTTCAAATTAGCAATCTCGCGGCAGCAAACTAAGCGGCCGGCAGCTGAAAAGAGCATAACTCACACAGAGAGCGCGCGTGCATTCCTTGAATCGAAAACGGAACTTATCGAGCGCCTAATGTCAGAGCGATTCGATTTGGCGGCCGCTGCCGGCGTTGTCCATTATAATACATCGGCTTTGCCTTTCAACCGCATGTCGCACTCGGTCCTTGAGAGAGCCCCGCTGCACTCATTATGCACCATAAATCCTTAACGAAAAGGTAGGGGCGGGCGGGGGGAGCTTTCCGTTAAGGAATGGCGAGTTTTCCGGGCGACAGCTGCGTTGCGTCTGTTTACAAGATAACCTACGCGCCTTCGCCTTATCGGGCCAAACGCACACCCGCGGCGAGCTCGCTCTTTCGTCACTATAGTGCCGCCGCCACCGCCGCTGCTGCTGCGCTCTTGCACACCGGTGAAACGAGTCCGGCTGACTCTCTCTCTCTCTCTCTCTCACTTTTTCTCCAGGCGTTGCTCTCACGGCTGTGGATTAGCAGTGGGTATTATGCTTCCTCTGGAGGAGCGAGACCCAAGTGACTAGCTATTGCTCCGTATGGGCTTTGTTTACTTGCCCCGGCGCTTTAATCTCACCTTTGTTTATACGGTTACGCACTTGGCCGCTGTGTTTTTGTTTACCTTTCTTGAGATTTTTGAATTGCATTTTTTTAAGGCCTGAGTCACTCGCTCGTTCCATTAGGATTCCATTTTCACTTCTCTGTAAAGTATTGGGCAAGTTGAAGAGTCTCTTGAGTAATTTAAGAATAGATCTGTCGTTTTTACTGATCGACTAGAGATAATACAAATAGATACCTAGACTTATTTAATGCTAATCATCTAGCTATTATTGTTAAGTACATTATTTATCTATAGTTGTAAATATTATTCATTGATAAAATAATAAAAAGTAAATTGATAACACGTTATTCATTCACAGAAATTTACGAAATTGATAACAATTTTAAAAAAAACTTTAAGTTTTCTACTAAAAAATGTTGTAAGAATTTCAATCAGATTAAAAGGATTTTATTTTTGAGAAAAGATTACGAATGTATGTATTGAAGTAGAAGCCCTATAGAATTCTCTAAAAGTAAGTAAATCTCGCTTGCATTTGCTTGGCTTTTGACATAGAATCTTCCTTCATCGATGTGTTCCAATGTATTACATGTACATAAAACGCATTAAATTCAATGTTTCTTAATTACTTAACGATAAACAAATAAAAATTAATTTACTAAATCTCCTAGAAAGCTGTCAAATGATTAACTAATTCGTACCCTTAAAATTGTATTGTATAATTAGTGAATACCGTCGCTCAGCATTCCCTTAAATTCACTTTTCATTGAAATATCAAAATTGTATGAAATGTATATTCTTAAAATAAAAGACCTGTCCGTAAAGACTTCGATCAAGTAGCACAAAAGATCCACATTGAATATTATTATTCACTCCTCTATTAACAGTATACATATCTTAAATCCAATCGAAGCCTCGACTACATCGATACTTCATTATGCGCAGACACTGACAAGCGCTTGATGTTTCATTATTATTACGACCTCTCAGGCTAACTGTCTCGCTGCCTTCCTGAAAAACTATTGTTTTGAACTTGGGTTCAATACACCCCAGATCGGTTCACGCGCAGCAAAGGTATTGTAGGTACGTGTGTCTGCTCCCATGCAGAGCAATTGTCTTTCTCGGGCTTTCTTTCTTCAAGGGCACGTGATGCCTCAGCTAGATATCGCTCGGATTTCGTGCGATGAGTCAGTTTTATAGGCTTTCTTATCTTTGAAATAGTGTCGTTGCGATGAGCTTCGTTGAGTCGAGTCTTACTAGCGGATCACGCTTGTTATTGCTTCTCATCGAGTCGTCATGACGAGTGCGCCGATTATCTATACCGCTCGGGAAATGTCGATTGTTATGTTTTAGTGCTGCTCGGGTCGATACCGTGTTTCAAATGTTCGATAAATGGCGAGTTATATGTACAGTTTAATGCCATTAAAAATTGTGAAATTAACAGGCTTTTAAGTGGATGTTTGGAACGTTAATAACATTTCCGCAAACGCTATTGAAAAAATATCAAATTTTTGCCTAGTAATCTTTATAAATTGTTACGTTTATGACTCAACAAAATTATTAAATATTATTTAGTTAAGGTGTTCTGCTTAATTTATTTTTATAATTCTATTTCTCCAGCTACTTTTTTGCCAATTTGTGCTTGTGGAAATAAGAAGTTGACTATATAATAAATTTCAAGTACCCAATTACAGTACAGTTTGTTAATTATAAATTTAACTAAGCACCGTGCTAAGAACCATTAACTTTAAAATAATTATAAAGTTAAATAAGGAGAGTAAGTCTACTTTTCCAAATCAGATGTAAAATTTCTATTTACCAAACAAAGTCTTTAAAAACATAAAAGTTTTTTCAAATCATCCGAAATTAACAATAGCCAGCTCTCCTCATAGAAAACAGCAACAAAAGCCGTGTCTCAAGGTCTAGCCCTTATCTCTCAGCGACGCCCACAGCAAGTCGATACACTCTCGACGATCAAACTCTCATCCACACTTTTGTTCGACCATAGCACGCGGATGCATCATCAATCGAGCGCCACACGTGTTTGCAAAAGCGCGGGCCTTGCATCTTTCTGGAACAATGAACTTTCTCACTCTTCACTCGGGTCTTACGTAAGCCGACGATGCTGCTGCTGCTGCAGCTCGTGATGTACATGCCGCGAGGGTCCGCGTGCGAGCGCGAATCGGTACGAGGCCAGCGCGCGCGATTACTTTAATTTCGCCGGAATGTAAATCAAAACGATTGCCATCGGGGATTTAAAACCTGGGAAAGTTTTTCGCGAGATTATTATGCTTCAGGTGAGCGTCGAAGTTGAAATTAGCGAGATGGGCTTGCTGGAACGTCTCGCTCGCTTTTCTGCCGCGGGTAGGATGAGAAATTTTACTCGACAGTTGGACTGAATCTTTGCGGCCTAGTTATTTCTTTTTTCAAAGTAGCAAGATATTTTAGAGATGATCTTTTTTATAATTGCGAGGCGCAATCGGCTAGAGTTAATTGAATCGAATAATCGATAAGCTTAATTGAATTGCATCTATGCTTGGTGATTATTAAGGAAAGTTATTATACGATCATTTACTGTAAATATTCTTAATGTTTAAAATGTTCGAACGTACAAAACTAATTTATATGATTAGGTAATTCATGAATAATCATTCAATCTGTGAAGCAATCCTGAACAATTCAATTCGTAAAATTATATTGTAGAAAATAAAATCTTTGTTTCAGTGCTTGAAATTTAAATTGCATTTCAAACCTTTGTAATTACGAAGTGATTGGCAATTAAATGAATAACAAATGAAATAGTTTATTTTTAAACTGTACTAAACGTTGATACGTGTCGACATTATATAACATTGGTGTTCTAATTGTACTTAAAGACAAACAATTTCATCTCAAGAAAATTTAAATATGCAAATGTCCTTGGAGTACGTACGTACATTAAATTGACGATGAATAGATTTTCTTAGCTGTAGTAAAACTAATCGTTCGATCACGTCACCGGTTCGCACAAAAGAAAAAGATATCACTTCGAGTCTCTGACAAAGACCGTAAAAATAGAAAAATTGTAACATTATGTTGAGTATATTTTTTAGTTTTAATTAGCATTTCTCAGGAGTATCAAAAGGCTAAATCTATTGTTCGCCATAAAAGAGCGGAAGATATATTTTTGGTTCGAACAATGCTGGATCCTTTGCATTATTTATTCATATTATCTGGTTTTTAATGAGAAGTATTTATTAATGCAGACGCTGAAGTAGATCCATCAACATAAAAAGTTTGTCTTGCAGTAAACTCAAATCTATCCCCTAGAACGGCGAACATCGCTTCAAAATTAAAACACGGATCGCAAAGCGAAAAAATTTGTACACCTCAAAAAGCAATTACGGTACAACAGCTATCGAATGCTCATCCAATTATAGCTTCAAACAAATGGTTATATGATTCAAAGTTCCACCTTCTCCAAGTCATCATCAGAACTGAATCGATCAAACACGATTTTCCGTGGCAGCGCCTTCAAACCAAAATCCAATCTCCAAACGTTCGACTATACCAAGAGAGTACCCCGGCAAAAAAAAGTTCCCCACCTCCGCATTCTTCGAGAGGCCGGCTCGCGCAGAAAATCCCATTTACCGGCGAGAAGCATAGGAGCCCCAGGTTCTAATCCTGGTCGGTCTCCGCGTCAAGGATCCCACGCGCGCGTTATTTCTCCTTATGAACACGCGTACCCCGAATCGAGCGCGCAAGGAAACCTCCTCCTCCTATTCTTCCCGTCGCATTGTATCGCGATAATGGAAGAGCGAGAGAGAGAGAGAGGGAGAGAAGGAAGGGGCGCGCACACCTCCCTGGCATAATGGTGCCTTCTTTTTCCCGAAGACCTTCGCGCCAATGCGATAACTCGCCGAATCGAGATGCAGGTGTGTGGGTTACGTGAACGTAACGGCGCGCTCTCGGCTTTAATCGCGATAACATTTATCGCGCGTTTCTTCTCATGGACGGGCAGAGCTATAAGGCTGAAGGCGGCACGCGGCGCGCGCGAGAGGTTCGCATGCGGCGAGAGGGAGAGGGAGAGTCATAAATGCCGATTTTATTATAGCGGCTCGCTCGCGCGCATGCGCGCATGTGCGAACGAGCCTCTACGGTTTTTAATGGTGATTTATGTGCGCAGTCGCGAAAAAATCCTGCCTATCTGGCCAGTAGAAGTTTACGGCGCTGCAGCCTATATGTTTGCGTGTGTATATAGAGTTTTGACTTTATGTGCACCGAGGGGATGTTGCTTACTTGAGATGCGGTTGAGGGGTCAACAACTTGCACGTTATGCGGCATTATGGATTTTTGGAAGAGTGCTTACTCGCTTTTCTAGGCTGATTAATTCGGTAAATGCTTCTGCCGCAGCCCCAAAATTCGCGCAGTCTAGATAAACAATTTTGCTTTTAAACTCCAGCTAAATTTTGTTTTATCATATTTTAATATTTAGTTTATAAATTGTTGTTACACTGCTAAATCATTTTAATTGAACTCGCCTGCCATCTATCACTGGCGACTCATTATTATGAAATAATTACATGTTTATCCAGTAAAGTGTTTGCAAAGTGTTTCATTGTCATTCAACTGATGCAATCTGTGTGTTTTATTTTATTTCGCATTTCTTCTTGAGTAAAGTTCGCAAAAGTCATTGAGAATCGTAAGTTTCTTACGACATCGTTTCCTTACACGACTTACTATCATGATGTCATTCATGTATGTTAAATCATTGGATCTTCTTTCCAATTTTAAAGTTCATTGATGAACGCTGAATTTTTGAATAAAATTCGTATTTATATTCTAAATTAGAGAAGTTTCGTAAAAAATATATCATTGTTAAACACTATTCTTATTTCATATAAAAATAATGCAAATCCAATAAATTCAATTTTCAATGTTTCTATTCTCGCATTTATTATGAATGAATTTTGATATTTCCTTTATATAAAACGACTTTCGGTATTTATATGCATTACCCTCATCGATTGCAACTAATTAAATAAAACTATTTAAGAATCCGAGAACCAGGTATCTTCGAGACATTGTCTCAACTCATTGTCTCTTGCAAAAAAACCAACTCATAAAAAAATAAAAAGCCAATGAAAAGTCGGCTACATTCTATGTCTCAAGAATGCCTCGCGACAGGCACAATGCTCAGAACTCAGATAGCAGCACCGGCGGGCGCTTTTCAATTAATAGTTCCCTCTTAAAAGGACTTGTTTGTCTGAGAATCGGTCGTTAAAAGTGCCCGACTCATGAGAGGCTCTCATTCTCCTATACTGCAGCAACAGTGACGTTGACGCGCGCTCGGCGAAATATATATCCGCGCGCGCACGGGTGAAAGTCATTTTTTTCCAGCCGCCGCCGCTGCTCTTTAACTCAGGCGCGCGCGCGCGCGAGCTCGCTCGCCTTTTTAAGAAAAGCCAAATATCTGCACGTGGGTGTAAGCGCGCCGCGCAATTCTCGCTGTTTCAGAGACTGCGCGCTGACGGTCGGAGGAGCTGTCAGGAGGGAGATACGCGGAAAAGGTGACTTTCACGTTTTTTGAGCCTCACCCGTTTCTTTTATTGGTTTTATGCGTGCGTGATAGAGGAATGCGCGAGCAGACTGGTCAATTTTATTGTGGTACGCTGGACTTTTTCGCTTTGTTTTGCGCATTATTTTAGTATATGTTTGGCCTCTTTCGCTCTGAAGTTAGAAATTTCATAATTATTATGAATATTTTTTATTGCTTTTTAAGAAAGTAAACATCGAAAGATTTTATTAGTAACTGTTATTAGTAAAATTAATGGTAGATTTTATTAATAAAATTGCAGTATTTTATCGTGTATAATCTAAAGTTAAAACATTATTATTTTAACGTCGCTCCCAATTTTCCATCAAGTTTCGAATTTAAAATTGAAAAATGAAAAAATGAAAAGATTAAATCGAGGCTATAAATAATTTTTTAATTCAATTATACGAAACTTTGAAGAATGTTTCCCACGACACGAGTCGCTCATACAGCTAGTCTCCTCGTTATAGAATCAATAAAACTTTTCCTTCAGCGACTTTTCTAAAACTCACTTTTCCAATTCTCACCCATTACTTACCTTTCTCAAACTCTCTTCGAACTTTCGACCTTTCCTGACGGCTCAAAAAATTCCGAATCCCGATAACCAGGCGATATCGACCTCCATAATGCGCTCAGGCAACGAACGAAAATCGAGAAGACATCGGAGAGCCTAGGAATAAAAAAAAAAAAAAAAAATGAAGAAAGATAGCTGCGCCGGTCCCTCAAAGGGCGCGATCGTGTTCCGGAGAGGAGCAGCACATCACGCGAGTGCAATACGATCGTCGGCACGCCATTAACCTACTAAATAAAAAGAGGCCTCGCGTCTACTGGCAACCAGTCGATACGTAGAGAGCGCACGGACTGCGATTGTGTCTATGTGAGCGTGTATGTGTATTAAAAAGGCGCTGCCGCACGCGTTGGTACATCGAATAATGATTTGAAGCCCAACCCAGAGAACAGAGCGTTTCTCTCTCCGTCTCTTTTCTTTCGCGATCGATCGGCACGGGGCTTGAGCTTCCTTGTAATCTACGCCCGCTCTGGGACTTTTAGGCGGAGTGCGCTATTGAGTTTTACGAGACGACTGTTATTTGGGCTTGGAGCTTGAAAATTTCAGGGCAAGCTCACCGACTGCGAGGAGTCGTGGCTACATTGAAAGAATTGTGTCGACTGGAATAAAACTGCCAATATTCTTTTTCTTATTAAAGGCGATAATCTAAATGATATATTGTTGGGCAGAAGTATTTCTTAAAGACTTTTCTGTAGTAATTTTAAAAATATCATACTGATATTATTGAAGAATTTTTAATTTTTACAATCAAGTATCAAAAAGTTTAACAACACAATTTCTTAGAATAAATGAGAATAATTCTAAGACTGAAATATTCATAAAAATTTGGCAGAATTCCATCTTAATCCTTTCGGTTTTAATCTTTTCAGTATGAAGAGGGAAGAATTCTCATTATTATTTAATCTATCTTCCAACATTACATTATCTGTCATTTTAAGAACCATTGAAAATTGTAGATGATGCATACTCTGTATTTTAAAGTTCATGTAAAATTATCTTAGGATAATATAGCGTCGAAATAATGACAGATATATATTTTTGTCAAAACTAATGACATGATTCATTTTAGAATTTTTCACAAAAATTATTTGTTTAAAATAAATTAAATGTTGTAGTTGCTTCTAATATTTCTTTAGATTATTATAGAAAGTGTTACACAATTGTTTAACAATGTTTAAATTAGAGCGATCTGGTTGACATTTAATAAAAGCCATAAAATATTAGTCATATAGTTTTTTCAAAAGTATGTCTTACTGATCAGCTTTATTAATACATGTACCATCATTTATTTTAAACACTTAGAACTGATAAATTCAATTGTAAATACAAAATATTTAGTTGTTCGCTGGTGAACCTAGCATTTCGTTATCTTTAACCCATCTCTTGCGGTATCTTGTTTATTTTAAGATTTACAGCAATTTCGCGATCGCAATACGTACAAAGTAAATATCGATCATTATTTTCATGCATTGAGAAATATTTTATATAGAGCTTGTATGCGTTTTGAAGAATCGTTTACAATATAATGTGATATTTTTCCTCTTAGTAGTTTCCTCTTAATAGATTCATGACGTATGTGATCATTGCAACTGTTTGAAATCTGAAAATGGATTCACCTATGACTAATAAAATGCACGTAGAAGTGTTTATTAATAATTTAATAAAATAATATGACATCATTATTATGCAAAAATAATATAATAATAAAATATTCCCATTTGAAATTAAAAAGCTCATCAAAGATATTAAAGTATTAAATGTTTCTTAAAAACATTTTGGGTTTCACTCAGTAAGTTTTGGTCTATTTACAAATTGCAAAAATCAAAGACTCCACGAAAGATTTTGTGAAATGTTTAATTTTCATTATATTAGCTTTTACAGTTCCGCTTGTTATTAATGGGAATTTAAACTATAATGAACGAACGAGGTATATATTCATTTACGTAGATACTCATCTTATCATTTCATTTAATTATAAAATTGCAAGTTCATCGTATTACAGTAGTTTTATTGCATAATAGTTACATTTTTTAATAGTTTTGAATTATATGATATTGTTAAAGTAGTTACAAATAAAAATTACTGAATTTTATTAAATTTCTAATTCAAAAAAATGCTATTTTTTGAAAAGTTAAACAACTATTATGATACTATTACTATTGTATTTTCAATAAGAATAGCTTATTTAATAATAATGCATTTAGGTCAAGTAGAAAGATGAGGTAGAAATTTACTTAGAATATTAAACGGAAATCCAAAATTTATATCTTAACCATCAATAAGATCATTGACTTTGTTAAAACAAACAATTCGTTTTTAAATATCGGTAGCGTTGTTGGTAAGCTATAATTTTGATATTCATACTTTTTAATTTATACTTTTATGTTATCGAAATTAATACAATTATTGGGAAAAACGGAAAATATCAGATTCTTGTAAAACATGCAATCTATAGAAAAAAATTTGTCTTAACTGTTCTAATAATTTTTGGGTGTCCGTATAATATTTTGTAGAGACAAGTACTCGACCCCCTTACATCTGCTTAAAATAATATTAATTATAATTAATTTTACAATTATAAAAATTAATATTTTATATAATTAAGCTGCTTTATTTAACAATAACTGAATTCTTTATATTATTTTTTTAATTGTTAAAGGAAAAATTATTCTTGTTTCCCGCATACTAAAACCCGAGACTAGAGTACGGTTCATAAAATGCACTGTTAGAGAGTCTTCTTAAATGTGCCACAGTCGCCTTTAATAGAATTCCATAATTAGATAGTACTATATGCCTGTAACCGCGAAAAACGTATCTATGGCTGGATATGGTAATAGCCAATGGAACATTGTTTCGAAAAATTGTACTTTTTAAACGATGAGTGATGTTAAATTTGAAAATTATAATTATTATTTCTAATTTTATTTATTTATTTATTTTTTTCATAATATGTTATAAAGATATACGTATTTCTAGTAAATTTCCTTATAGCACAGAACGAATTTTATATTTTTAGAAAGTTATACATGGCAATTTTCTGTAAGTAAAGATGATATATTTAACAATACATAAAGTAAGTTAAAAATATTTTTAAAATAATTAAAATTGCCACAAATCCTTAATTAAATTTGTCTATTTTTCTCGACTACTGTTATAAAGTTTAATGATTTAACTTAGCATGCATTATAGTGCTTCAACTAATTCGGTTCACGCATGAACTATAATTCTGCAGATTACCATTCCATCACGGCAACTTTAATACTTTGTCCGTTATTTATTTACAAGCGAGTTAATTAGCGATTGTTAAAAAGCATTTTTAATTCTACCAGTTTACAGTATGCAATTACAGATAGCAAGCTAGAACCCTAAGAAAAATCAAGATAATCTTAAATCGCCAAATTTTACGAGCCATTCCCAGAGCAAGCATCTCAATCTCTCAGCAGCCCGCAAGCAATAGCCTTAAACATACCACTCAAGGCAGTTCGCGCTGCATCTCGTAACGGGCTCGGCTGCAGCATCTGCACTTATAGCTCTCGATATAATCCATGTTCATACAGGTACATCATCGCGCTCTCATCGCTGGCGCTCGCGCGAGCGGCTGCTTTTTCCCTGCATCAGCAGAGCGCGCGCGGGCTCTCTGCCTCCTAAGCCCCCTTCCATTGCTCGCCGTAGAGAGTAGAGAGCGAGAAAGAGAGAGAGAGAGAGAGAGAGATACCCCACGGGGCTCGCCGTCGCGCGATCGGCCGCCAGTCCGTTACGCTCTCCCAGGCCTTCCGCGTCTCTCGCGCCAGCAAAGCGACAGACGGACGGGCGCGCGCCGCCGTTTGTTATTGTTGTTGTCATCGTCGACTTCAACGCGGAGATTGAGTGTGCGCAGACATGCAGTGAGAGCTGCGCGAAAGGAACCCGAACGAATTCGGTATTTGCGCCTCGATATACTTATCGCTCTCCTCCGATTATTATAGGGACTTGACCCGGTTTTTAGTGATATTTTACGAATTTAGGTGTGGTTGTTTTGTTGATGGCGAGCAATTAGATTGCGTGAATTCCGAGAGTGCTCCGGTGTCAGTTGATATTACATTTCTGCGTGGTGCAAGCCGGGAGATCGCCGAAGAAAGTGGATCGGATCGCTGGCTCTTTATTTCAAATGATGGGTTATTTCGAGGTTTTGCATGCAGAACGAATACGAAGAGAGTGACGTAATAGTCAGCTTACGTCTGTTTCTAATACCTGGACGAAATTTCTTCAGCTAGTATGCTTACAAAGTGCACAAAAAATAAAAATCGGCTTTTTTGTTTTGTTTGTTGTTTTGTTATTCGTTTTTCTCGAACGATTCCAATGAATTCGCGCAGTGCATAAAACATGTCCATGTATGTCGACAGAATCTAGCGGCTCTCTCAGTAACAAGACTATAGATAAATCAATTAAAGCTTCGTTAAATTTATTGAAATTCTTGTTTTTTAAAGCTCTAATTTTTATTCTGTGAAGTGAATACGCGTTATTTTGTTAAATTAGCATTTTTATAGAAATAATTTAAAGTCATTTAAAAAAACGGTCATCAAAAAACGGTTGTGATTTCAAATTGTTTTGGCTACTAATTAGCATGAAAACTGGGCAAAAAACCGGAGTTGATTTCTATTTTGATTTCGTCGCGCTATAAAGAGCAAACTAGCCGGGCGCGATTTTATCAATCGAGTTCGTGCAAAAATTCACGACAAAAAGTCCGTCCAATAAAAGTGCCGACTCTCAACAAGTCCGCGCTAACCCGAATATTCCGAGAATCTAAAAAACTCGTCTATAGGATCTAAAGCCGATTCCGAAAAGAGGCTGGCCTCGCTAAGATGATAAACAAATAGAAATCAGCCCGTAAAGTGCACATATAGGTGTGTGTAAGCTTGTGTGAGTGTAAACTTACATATAGCGAGTCTCTCTTTCCCAGCCTCTCTCGTCCTGACTTTCTCGCTCGCGAGAGATCGAATATAAGTATCCGAGCCACTATAATCGCGCGCGATCCTGGCACGCTCTCGGCGCTATTAATTACCGATTTTTCCGCGATCGCCCGAGCGTCTCGCTCCTTTTCCCGGGTCAAGCCTTTAATAATCGCGCGAGGAGAGTCGCGCTTGGCAATTATTATAGCATCGCGCTCATGTTCTATTCTTGATTTATAGAAAGTGCCTACCTTACGACGACGACATTTTAGTCGATAACGAAAATTACAAATACGAAGAAAATTTTATACATAGATCGACTCGTGCCTTACTACTCCCGTTACCTTAGGCGAGTATAAACTAGTGTGGGTGTGTGTATACGAATAAAGTGAGAAGATAAACCGAGGAGTGTAGGATAAGTAATCATCGTGCTATCCAGTTTTCGATGTGAAGTGAGAGACGAGATAAGAAAAAAATCGACGATGTGTCAAGGTGCATTGCGGGGGTGAATATACTGCATCACGGTGAATGAAATCGAGACCAGAGGCCAGAGTGGAGAACCATGCTGGCACTAACGGCGACGCATCGGCCCATCAGGCTCGAGACCGACGACGTCAGGGACATGACGAGGAACGTCAAAGTCACCACTATTTACGTGAGTTACTCTCCGTGGCGATGTACCACTCCTCCTTTTTTGCCTCCAGCGAGCGCGCTAGGCTATTATATTGCCGATCGGAAAATACGTATATGCGCGAGAGCTATAATTGATGCGTTACCCACCGCCGCAGTCGCCGCCGCCGCCGCCGCCGCTGTTCGTCGAGCTGGAAAGTGAATGAATAAATTTGAATTTTTCATTGAATTCCTCGCCGCCAAAGAAGGCGCGTTACGCTTTTATATTCTCGATGTGCCGCCATTGGTTGACTGGACGACGCTAGGCGTAATTGGTCTTCTAACCTGCTGCACGTTTCTGTTCGCGTTCTAGTCGTTTTTGCTTTTTTTACCTGTAGTCTTCAAGATGTATGGATTTATTTATTAGAAAGATTAATTGATTCTTATTTGATCGTGGGCAATGGAGATGTGTTGAGAGATGTGAACGATTCTGACCTTCTCGTGAACGTAAATTGCAGCTTCGTAACGGTTTCAAACTGCTAGTAAATAGATGTTGATGCTTTACAGGCAGAAAAGTGGGTGTTTTAAGATTAGATAATGTGAGTTTTAGGTCAGTAACAAACTGTTTTCGTTATTGGTACCAAAAGAGCTTGCGTTTCCGGTTTTTAAAATCGATGCATAAATAAGCTGATGTTTATCTTACTAGTTGAGAAAAAGTATCCGTGAACGGTGCTAAATTGTACGTTCAGACTTAATATGCACTCGGTAACAAAATTTGAAAAATTATCAGTAATAAATAGAATTTAATACGAGATAAAACTCTGAAAATATATCTTGGGATAAAATAAATTTCACGTTTACACTTTATAATTTTCTCTTATTTCATTTTCCCATTCTCACAATCTCAGCATATTCAGTATATTCATCTCCATATAACTTTCCCTTCATAAAAAGTATCGCAACCGCACGTGCTTCATATCGCGCTGCTCTCAACATTATTCAAATCGCCGCACGCGCGACACCATTTTTTCATATCAGAAAAAAATACGAGCACTATTATTTCCCATTGCGCAAATAATACAAAATCCGTAACGGAATACTTATATCTCGAATCGACTAATCCCTTTTCACGCCGCGGAGAAACGCGCTGCGAGGTATAAACGGTAACGCGCGCGGCTGTTTCCTCGCGCGAGTCAAGGCTCGACCGTAGGTGTGTTACGCGAGCCTCATTCCGATCCTACGCAATTTCGGCAATCCCTTTTAGCCAAGGGAAGTGCGCCGCCGACGAGGCTTTAATTGACGCGATTGCTCGAGCCTCTTGACAAACATAAAAGTCTGCGAGCTCCAAAAAGGACCTGCGGGGCATGCTTGTTTACGAGCGTTTGCGCCCGCGGTGAGAGTAAAAAGTTTTATCGCAATTTTTATTGGGATTCCGGGCTACTGCTTTCGAATCCCGGGCTAATTGTGTTTTTTCCCTGTACTTTCGGTGTAATCGCTCGTGTTCGTCGTTAATCAGCTTCGGGCTTCAGTTAATTGAAGAAGAGTTTACGTAACGAACGGTATTTTATATCTTGAGCAATTAAAATCAAATTTTTCGCTTAATTCTGAACACCGAAGCACAACAACGTTTCTCGAAAACTTTTTTCAAAACACTAGCTCAGCTTGTTCAGACGGTTCGACCTCGACTGCAGTATTAGCATGTGCACGATTCTATCTATGCGAACATGTAGCGTCGCGTTAATTAATAGTCTTCGAGGCATCTCTAATTGCAAGCAGTGCTTGTATTTGCAGACTACTTTTCTAAAAATAGCCTTCTTCCTTTTAATAAACAGAAAAATCATTCTCATCAATTATTACTGAAACCTCAAACCAAACCATAAAATTATTCGATCCTCGTCGAAGCCGCTCAAAACATCCGTCAGTGATACTTAAAAAAAATTCACGCAATAATATTAAAAAACTCGTTCTTCGCCTCCTACCTTTTAAGTGACACCGTGTTTTCACGCTCGCTCGAATCTTCACAAGCTACGTAGGTGTTAATATTAACATAAATTATTTATCTCTTCATTTTTTCCCGCACCGATTGTCGTTCTATTTTCGTCGGTCAACACAGCGCTGCAGCGATGGACAAGTGCACGCGGCCCTCCTTTTAGCACCGTGTGATTAACCTACTAATTAGTTGTGCAATAGACGCACGCCTTAGCCGGCCATTCATAGAAAATCGCGCAGCGAGAAAGCACACCGTGAGCTTAGCGCAAATTTAATTATGCGGGCTTTTAAAAGGCTTGAAAGTCTCTCTCTCTCTCGAGGAAGAGAGCGGGAAGTGCCGCAGGCCCCTCATATTGTTTGCACGTCAGCAAGCTGACGGGCAAATCCACGCTGTGCCGGAGTGCGGTTTGTTGATTTTTTTATGGCTCTTTTAATTTTGAATATTTTGGTTAACAGCTCAGCGCTGTACCGGGTGAAATAGTGGACTTGGCTTTAATTAATTTTGAACTAAAGCTGAGTAACTTGACGTTTTTTCTCTTTTAGTTCTTGCATCATTTAATTTGTAAAATCTATATTTTTTAAGCTGTTGTATATTTAATTCTTATTTTTGCGATATTTAGAATCGTTAGATTCTTAAAAATTGTTATATTTAAAGTTTTTATTTTTTATAAAGATTAAAATGAGATTAATATTTGAAATCTGATTAATTAAGTAGTCTATATCTAAATTCGTAGTAGATTTTAATGCTATCCAAAATTATTAATACATTTTGTATTATTCTAAAAATCACGATTTAAGGCTTTATCTTAAAAATATTTTTGGTAATCTAATAATAATATTTGTCATGGTCAATTACATTGCATATTGCTCTTTTTAAGTAAAAATTCACAAAGAGATAAATTGAAAAATGTTTATTTTTGCTGCAACTTTCCCATTGTTCAATTATTAGAAAAGAAACTTGTGATGTAACCTGGTAACAAGGCTTATCCCTTTCCTAAGTCTGAGAGTTCACTTCGAGTTCACGTTTTCGATGGTTCTTCTACACTATTTTTTTCTTTTCTTTGCTGCACCACTATTTCGGTACTTCCTTTAGAAACGGGCAGACATGGTCTCAACTTGTTCCTATATGCTCTCCGGAGCTAAAAATATCTCAGTTCTTCAAAACATCACGAATAGATTTTTTTCGGTCTTATTTTTATGTCAGTTCGTTAGTCTTTCATGCAAGTTTAAAGAGTTAATTTAATTTGTTGATTTCTCTAAAAGTAAATATGTATCTTTAATCTTGCTAAAAATAAACACTTTGAATTTCTAAATAAAATGTTGGGTATCGCTTTCAGAAAAAATATTAATTAAATAATGTATTTTTAGCTAAAACAAATTGAGGGAACTACTAACAATGTTTAATAAAAAAAATTTATTTTTGTTTTTAAAATTAATGTATATATAAAAAATCATGGCTATAGCTAACAAAAATATTACAAATACTAGGTATACTCATAGTTGTATTAATAAGAATAAGAAAATAATTCCATTTTTAAATAAATTTTACCTAGGGTAATGAATTACGATCTTCAATAATATCTGTTATTAATAAGTGGTGCTATTTTACAAAAAAGAATCACGTTTATACAGGCTCATGTGTCGTTCGGATTTTATTAACGACATGCAATACTCAAACTCATGTTCATGCTGGTATTTGACGTAATTTATATTTGTAATTAAGTGCCGCGGAATAGCTAACAGGTGTTATATCCTCAAAACGTTTTCACTGTGCTACGAACTTGCGCTCGGTGTTATTAACTTATCGCGGCGTTAGAAAGTTCACAGCCACGAGCATATTTTAACGATTTTTCATTGGCATGACATTAATTAAATTTTCCTTTGTTTGATAAATTGAGCGCTGTTTCCGGAATCATTTTTCCTGGAAATTGAATTATGTATGATTTTGGAATTTTAAATTTTGTAGAATAGTTTAATTAAATTTACAGTCGTCGTTTACAAAATAAACAATTACAACTCTTTTGCCGTTGCACTTACAGAATACATATACGTAAAATAGAAAAAAGAATTAAAACTACTATTTATGTTTCTATTTTAAAAGCTTGTTTTTTGTATGTGTAGCTAACACAAATACAGTAGAAAAGTTTGTTTATAGTAAATGCTGTGGATTATTTTTTGAATATAAATATATATAATTCTTGAGTATACAATACTTGAGTACACAACTTGAAGAAGAATTGTTCATTAATGAAAGAAAAATACAGCTTCAATTTCATAATTGGAAACAAACAATTTTCAATCTCTAAACGCAACTTATAAATTGTCCAATTTTATAGAGTTTAAAGAGGGATTAGTCAAAACAAATAGTCAAAAACGTTGATTAATTTTCTTAAACTTATTAAATTGACTGAAACTTGATAAGTTGTATTAAACTTTTAAAAAATTGATTCATCCTCAGTCTTGAATCAGTGCTTTTGATAAATATGAACAGCTGATCGTTGTTATATATATCCTAATCTAAAATGTATTTACAATCAAAGCTGCCAATAGCAATTGAATCCATAGCAAACTCGAGAGAGCGCTATTCTCTGTCTAGCCTCCTGAAATGAAATTTCCAAACCGCAGCAGTCAATTCCCGTCGGCTTTTGTGTTTACTTTGTCACTTATTGAAGTGAGCAGCTGCGGTAGCCGCACGCAAGCGAAACGAAGCCTCGTTGCCTCGAAAATGGCTCCTTGTCCCGGAGAGGCTTTGATGTCTGAAAATATTCATGCAGTCGCTGCCTCCAAGCGCGCACGGCCCCGCGCGATGTAATGCACTTCGGCTGCTGCCGTGCGGCCTCCTACTGAAATGGGTCATGCCCCTCTCGCCATTTCGCGAAAAGTCAAATTAATCCGGACTTCCGGTTCGACTGCAAAATTATTTGGGGTTCGATGTTTATGTTTTTTTTTTTTTGTCAGTGATTCATGCTGTTGATTGTGAAAAATGGTTTGAATATATTTGCTCCTTTAAAATAATAGTATAAACTGAATAAAGCATTAAGACACACTTAAAGCTGCATTTGAAAATGGCGTCTACGTATTATATTCAAATGTAAGATGTATGCTTGATGCGTGTTATTGTATACATCTTTGATTTTTAGTGTTTAAAGTCGAACGTATATTTATAATGACAATTACGTATTCAGTAGGTGGCTCCCAACACCGTAACAAACTTCATCCTTGAAAATTGGCTAAGGCGCGATATTCATGGCCATATTGCAGAGTTCGGTTGCTGGCATCCTGTTAATTTGCTTTTATACAAGCTATTATACCATTAAGGTTCATCGACTTGTTGTAATTTTTTTTTTTTTTTAACTAATTGAAGTTAATTATAGAATTCTCTTGATCATTTAATACTGTCTTTTACTGATTTCTTCATTGTCTATACTATACTGTCTTTTAACGAGGAAATTCTACTCTTAAAAGTAATGAAATTAAGATTAAAGTTGTTTAAATTTTTTATTAAAAACGTTATTCCAATCTCTTTTATATAATTTATTAAATTTCAGAAAGATTTCGTTACTTTAATGTACGCAGTCCAAAAATTCTCCTAAGTATTTAAATTTTCTGCTGTTGCGCTCTCAAACGATATGAAAAACTCATCCCACACCGGATCCATCATCCAACCCTTTTCCATATAAGTTTAAAAAAATAATTGTCGGCTTTTCTAGCACGCGCGCTACCGAGGAACTAACGCTGGCTCGTCTCCATAATTCGAATCCACGAAGACATAGCCGTCCTCACGTAAAGAGCGCAGAGTGAGCTCGCGAGATTCCCCGAGCGTCTCCAGCGTGTAATAGCATGTACACGTCGGCGTCGTCGTCGTAGCGATGCGACTACGCCGGCAAACGACCGTGTAAAGCGAGCAAGCCGCGCCGCCGTGACGTGACTTTCTCTGCGAGTATCCTTTCTCACGCGCGACTTTTCCAGCCGGGAAAATTTCGAAAGCCCGCCTTCTTTTTTCGAAAAACTCTGGGCAACATCGCGAAAAAAAAAGAAGAAGAATGGGTCGTCGACCTCGCGCGCAATTAACGAAGCTCCGCGCTTAAACGATCGTTGCTAGCCGAGAGAGAAAGAGCGAGAGCGAGCGAGAGAGGCCGGGAATCCGCCGCCGCCGCCGCCGTCCAGTTGCTCAGAGGAATTTCCTGCCCCGTCTATGCACTTTGCGCGTGCTGCACTCTTACGGCACATTATCTGCCGGTGTGCCTCGCTCTTGATGAGCGCCCGCGAGTTGCGTGCGTGCCGAGCGTAAGAGGGAGAACACTTGAATTTTGTAATGCCACGAGGAGGGAGAGCCAGAGAGATTCTTTATATTTTTTCTTTCGAGGCACGCACTCGCTGATGAAATGGAGTGCGCGGCCAAACGAGTAAGGTCAGAGGAAAAAATCTCCATTTTCAGCTAGCTGATTGCCTGGCTGCTATTTTTGCAACTTTCTGAGAACTTTATGGCTAGCTTTGAGATTTTTATTTCATTACGTCGTTGCTTTCTGCTGAAGTGAAAAGATTATCGGTTCTGCACGGCCGCTGCAGCTCTTTCGGCGCATCGTTAAAAACGTGATGGATTATAATTGAAAGATTGTCTCGAAAGTTTGTATTGAGTTTCTGCCAAGTGCCCGCGGGGATGTGTTTCGATAGCGCCGGGATTTAAGAGGAAGTGATTTTCAGTTTCAAAGTTTGTTTTGTCTTTCGCAAAGAAAAACTTCAAAGATCTTTCAATTGTTCGGTTTAATTTAACAAAGGCATTATATTTTTAAATTTCTTTTTAAAAAGTGAAATATAATAAAATTTTTTGTCACATTACAAAAAGCGGTCACCTGATATTTCACACTCGTATGTAATTAAGTAGCATTAAAGAGACAGTAAGCTATGTTTAAGAGATCGCGGTGAAAAGAAGCTGCCGCGCATATTATTCAAAAGAAGATAGAAAGTTGCGAGCAGGTCGTTATCCCAGTAAACTTAGGGTAGGAAAGTCGAGAACTGCAGCAATGTAGCCACAGGAGTGCTTATATATTTAGTTACACACGGCGTAATCGATATGATTATCACACGAGAAACGTGTGTATCTTGCGCTGTGCACTTGGACGAGAATGTGCTAGCGGAATAGCTAATTTCTCCTCTTTTCCCTTCCATTATAAATGAAAGTTCATCACATAACGGAGGGAATGCCTTCAATTTATTTTCCGTTTTGAATTTCAATTGCAAAATCACAAATGGTGCGAAAATCTCATGAAAATATGCAATACATTTGAAATTATACTACGCTTCGTTTGCATAAATTAACTTGAATGGCGTTCATGCAAAACGCTTATTTTTTAGTTTAAATGCGATAATCGGCTGTACCGTTAAGTACTTATTTTAAACAAAAATGAAAAATGTGCATGATTTACAATGAAAATTGTTTGTAATCAGACTTTTTCTTTAGGTATACTTATTTCTTACAACAAGCTTGTGTTTAAATGATCCCTCTCAAGATTCGATGTAATTTGATAGTTGGTCTATCTTGAATTATTCATGAAATATCTGATATACCTAGCTGCAACTCAGATTGTAAAGTTTTTATAGAATCGAAGTAAAGAATAAAATATTATGTAATATACCTTTCTACGGCTCACTTTCATAAAAGATAAGCCCAAAAGAAGCAGCATAGCTTCGAAGTCATTGAACTCGTTGATAAACAGTAATTCCTGCAGACTCGCACCTTCGTAATTGAAAGCTCGAATTAGCAATTCTCTAAAATAACGAGCGAAGCACGCGATAAACTAGCGCGAGATACAGAGGCGGAATTCCCGCAAAATGCCGCGGGTCGGGGAATCGTTAACGAGAGAAGGCAATTAAAAATAAATCAGGCGCGACGGGAGCAATATCGAAGCCGCGCGGCCGCTCTCGCGAGGTGCCTTTAATTATATTCAGGTATAGGTGCAAGAAGGATGTTGAAGCCCAACACGGAAACGATCGGCCGAAGAACGGGCCACAAGGAAGAAGAAGCTACTACCGGCGCTCGAGCATTTAACAGTTAATGCGATCATCGGTGCGTGCCTAGCGATCCACATGCGAAACAGTGCGAGCTCGGCGCAACGTCCGAGTAGCTTCTCTGGCATCTTCCTCTCAGTTGCCGGCTCGACGCGAGTACGCGCGCGTGTCTCTATCGCCGCCTTCTTTTTTGTCTCTCACTTTTTTTTCGACTGCCTGTCTCCTTTCATTGTTGTTCCTACGTTGTCTCGAGAGTCCGGCGGCGGAATTGCTGTCTGAGAACTTCATTCGTGCGCTCGTTTTTCGCGGCAAGCTTTTTTCTCGCTCCGGCTAACGTGTGAATTGAGTGGATGCTACGCGCGCGCTCGATGCTTTTTGTGATCTGGTGGTGAGGTCATTGGGTGATGGAATTTGAGGAAAGTGGATTGAAAAACTCAAGTGATGAGATATAGCTCTTGATTGTTATCGCTGAGTTGAAAATTTAAGGAATATTGTCTGGCTGGAGAATGATTAAGATTCAATAATTGAGAGGAATTTCAAGTAAAATCGAAAAAAAAGTCAACCACCTATGACTTGAAATACTGTAATGAAAATCTATCTTTGTAGCATTTTTAAAGTTTTCGTATAAATTCTTTATATTCGTCATTTCCACTTTTGAATAGCACACATTGACTGTTTATTTGAAGGTAAACAGAAATTATTTTATAAGATGATCGTAAATTTTCAAAAGTTTTCTCATTAGTTGCAGATTTTACCGTTGAGATATTTTAAAAGATAACAAATAAGTTGCCATTCATTTTCAGAAATGTGCAGCAATTTCAAATTATTTTAAAGAAATTTAGATTGCAATTTATATTTTTCTTCGCTCCAATTATGTTTCAAGATTATTAATTAATATTATTAATTATGTTTGATTAAGTATATTATTTCATTAATAAATCATAAAATAATTGATTTCAACTTCAGTGTTCAATTATCAATCATAAAAAGATACTCCAATATCTTAATTGCATTTACCGATACGACCTGTATTTATTGAAGGTTTTAGTTTTTTTTAATTAATAACTGTATTTGGTCTACTGATTTATACGCTCTTCTTTGCCGTTATTGGTGCCTGATTTTAACACATCAAATTATTTTGCACATGAAGAACCGTATTATTGCCATCTTATAATTTTCAGCATCTTATAAACTTTTTGTCTTAATTTTTTATTATATCTTTAACAGAATTGATAATGATCAATAGGGTTAATTTTTTTTAATCGTCAGCAATATGTAATCATTGCCGTTCTGTTTACGATATTCCTTTGAGAAAGTACGATGCTTTGAAGTTTCACATCCACAAATGAATTCACTGTGCTATTTATCAGTCTATATACCCAGGAATGACTCTTAATTTTTTGTTGATGATAATTTTTAATAAACTGATTAATCATTTTGGCGAAAGTTTAATTCTGAAATTCATAAGTTAGATTTATTAAAGTTTTGCAAAAAAATAAGTGTTTGAAGAATAATATTCATGGATTCTTATTTCGAGAAAACGATTGATGGTCATAAAGTTATGATGCAGTGTACACATATTCGAATTTTTTTTTCTTATTCGAGAACGCAAATCAGTTTGAACTCGAAGAAGTGAAATTGGTCAATTAATGCCTGAATGATTTGGATACTGCGTCTCTTTTTGGTAAGACCATTATTCATATCATTTAATTTCAGAAACAGCAATGTCAAGGATAATTATGATTAACAATGATTTATTTTTTTACTTGTTTTGATGAAAGGATATATAAAACCGATATTTGTTTTTAAAATTTCAATAAGTAAATATGTAATTTAAAGATATCTACGGATCTGAAAGGGTAAACTTTAAAACTGTTCTGAAAAGTATAATAAAACTAATTATTTCTTTAGAATGAATCTTCTAAGAATATAATTGTTTATGTTTAAAACTAAGACGCATGTTGGAAAATGAATAATTAAAAAACCTAGTTTTACGTCTACAAAGTATCAAATGTTAAAAAATTGAGGATTACTCAATGATCTTAAAAAACTTACTTATACTCATTTAATAGTAGGTTTACGCACACGACTTTAATCTTTTTCTACTGACGTTTTTGTCAAAGATTTTAGAAAGAAAAACTTGTTTGTTTCTCAGTTGCTATCGTGCCTAACTAACGCTAATAATAGACAATTTTACCTTCTAATAATAGCTCGCATCTCTCCATAAAAAATATTCAGCATAAAATCATTAAAAAGGCCATTGAAGGCAAAGAAAAAAATTATGCAATTTGCAGTAAGTCGTTGTAGCCACGGCGTTCAAGTCGAAAAAGCACTTTTCGCGACACGCGCTGCATTGACGCACGCACGCACGAACACTCGATCCCTTCTCACTTGACATTGCTTCGGTGAAAACTTCCAAGAACGTCAGCCCGCGGCTGAAAGAAGCTAAGATTGCGGATAAGTGGCTACCGCCGGCGCGTCGCTGCTGCCGGTCGAGGCCCTGCAAAGGCTCGCGCCTGTTCAGCTCTAATGTATATGGAGGGATCGATACGTGGCTGGCTTTCTTACACCAGACCGGTCGCGCTCATATGCGGTTCGAAAGTGGCCTAAGGAGAAAAGAGGAGAAGAAGGGAAAATCAACGGTTTTTTTCGGCTGTGCTTAGAAAACTGCGATCGTCTCTTTGATTGAGCGATAATTACGCGGTCTCATTTTAAAATCGAGCCTTTGTACGGGATAATTTAATTTTGTAGATTTATCACGCGAACTCGCTAGATTTATCTGCGTAATTTAATCTAATTTTCCGTTAATTTATTTAAGCCGCGCCTTGCGTTTTACGCCAGAATGTTTGTACGTGGAACTGATATTTTTAACTCTTACAGTAAAATATGTACGTTTATTTATTTTAGGACATAATAAATTTAATAAATTCGTTTAAATTTTATGCTGCTTAAAACTTTGATTACTGAATTGTAAATTTCTACATAAAGTGAACAATCTGAGCAAGCATTTAATTTAAACACGATGTATAAAATATCGATAAATTTCGCCTACGGACAATATAATTTTGACAACAATTTATAACTATAATAATGACTTAAAATATCCTATTAGAGAAGAATTTAAGTTGATTCAGTAATATTTCTTAATTTTCTTCCTAATAGGATCATTACCAGCTAAATGGAATACTCCATGCAGGAAAGAAAAATAAATAAAAAGAGATTATAACGAAGTGGAATGCGTAATGGAACGGTTCAGTAAAAATGTTATTAATAGCAGAAGTTTACATAAATCTACTTTAAACTTTATTTAACTATAAAAGTCTATATGTTACTTATCAAATAAAAGATATAAATGATAACTGCATTTATATAATTAAGCGGTTTTTGCTTGTAATTATACCGTATATATTATATATGGTGTGAATAACTGCAATTGACATTTATAATTGACAGACAACTTTAAAGTAGTTAACTCGACATGTAACGTTATGTAAACAAAAGGCAGAACGTAACACTTCGCCGAACGATTAAGCAAACAGTATACACAAAAGCATCCATCAAATTATAAGTTTCATTCATAATTCTGAAAGCCGACCTTGCACTTCGGCCGAGCCCAGCCCATTGAATGAATCGACGAAAAAAAGGCCAAAGCAAAGAATCTTCTACTTCGAATATAAAAACGAGAAACACAAATCTTTCGTTTGAACAACACAGCGCGTTCCCGCGCACGGCACCGAGGACACTTGTACAAAGCTAGCTATACATCCAATCCGTCGCGGCTATACAGACGTTAATATTCATCCAGTCGGTAGAAGGCGAGGCTTCACGCACTTTCGGCCTTCTCTCGCACGTATAGTAGCGACACATCCCGCAAGAGTCTATCTCTCTCTCTCGCTTGCTCAACGCCCACGTGCGATAAAATGCGCGCAAGTGTACAAGTGAGAGAACGCGGCATCGGCATAAAAGGAGCGGGACACGTAACTCGCGCGCGGCGCAAGTTAAGTGCGCGTGAATTCGCCGTGTGTTTTACATAAAAGATCTCTCGTTTACGCGCGATCCTCGCGACTGATAAGAGAGAGAGTTTAATTTGTCGCGCGGACCGCGAGGCTCCCGTGATGTCACGGAGATAATGAGAGTTGAGCGTCGTGGCGTCACCGGGGGCTTCGGACTGAGTCAATTTTGGAGATAACCGGCCGTGTTTCACAGAGTTTACGATGTTGTTACACTCTCTGTTTGCTCTCTCTCTCTCTGCGGTTAGATGCGCCCGCCCGAGTGCGCCAGATAAAACTGGCCTTTTTAAAAACAGTGTTTTTATTGTGTTTGTCGAGAACTGATAATTTATGGTATACAAATTTGCTATTGCTTATTGCTTGCTATGTAATAAAGATAGTTGTTACTGAAAAATTCTTTCTACGTTCTAAAATTATCTTTTTATACTTTTTCGCACTTAAAATGACAATAAACATCACTGCAGTTTTTCAAATCAAATATGAATTATCTTGCTGAAATGTGAAAAGATAATACCATTTCGCTTAATATTGGTATGCGACATCCATTGCTGTTGACTAACGCGCGTCAAAACACGTGCAAAGATACCTTCCGAGCGGATTTCGGTTGATCACGGCGCGCGTTCTATTGCGAAACGGTGTGTGTCTGCCATATTCCGATGTGTGTGTGTGTGTATATCCAAACCCACGCTAAAATTGCGCATTCCACATTATTGCGCTTTGTTTTCATTCATGCATGTTAAATGTTTCTCTTATGGAGATTATAAAAATTCATTCTGTCCTGTCAAAGACTCGGGAGCTGATTTAAAATGTTGCCTGTAGGTACATGATAGTCGTCCGTCTTGTGGAATGTTCCGATGCTTGGGTGGTCGAGGTTGTAGTCTAAAAAAAATAAATTGCATCTGTAAATAACAATTACTTTTTCTATCGGGAATATAAATAAATGTACAGGATTGATGTGTTGAATTGAGTGGGTTATAAATTTAATTCTTTATTGTGAATACAAAAAATAAAAGGTTTAAATAACTAATGTATCAGGTGGAAAACTATTAAATCTTGAAACTCTGACTTGGAAATTAAATGTCGGTTAAATATACAGGATGTCGTAAATACAATTTACTTGTATAAAATATTTTTATTTGCAATTTTGTAGAATTTTAAAACGAGCGCGTAAAATGATTTTACTAACAAGCTTTATATTTTTCGGTTTTAAATTAAACTAATAGTTTATAGGCCAGATAAATCTTTCGCTAAGTGTTTTATAAAGTGTCTAAATTGAAAAATATGTCACTGGCACATAGACTGTTTTATCGTAAAATGTGCAGTAATCTTAAAAAATTATTATCCTTGCAAAGTCCTGACACTGTATACAGATTAAATAAACTTTATTACTCCATTTCCTTACACTCTAAAAAAGTGACGAGATAAAATAGTATAATACTGAACTATAAAAAAGTTGCAGACATGTATCTAAAACAAACGTGCTTACAATCTCATACAAGTAGTGAAAAATTGATTTTTGTGCATTTTATCATTGGTTGGTAAGAAATTACGTTTAAAGTATATAGTTTAATTATATAGTTAATATATAAAAAATCTCAAAACTTTCAATCTTTTATAAAAAATCCTCCAGCGTACCGTAACTTCCTCCAAATTCAATATTTTGATTCCCACTCACGTATCCCAACACAATCCATCACCGGCGAATCTCCAAAAAAAAAAAGAAAAATCTTTTTGTTACATCACCCCCTAAATCTGATAGGCTATTTTTGCATATCGAATTTACGAGCACCGGGCGCGAGGTGCGACATACATCAGTAAAGCCGGATTTCCGTCGTCGACGCCGTATATATAATAAACTGTTAAAAGCGTCGCGCCAGCTTTACTGCCTCCGGTTTAAGCTGCTGCAGTCTCGTCTCTAGCAGAGGCAAGCTATTCTCTCGGCGCAGCGCCGAGACAGTGAAACCAAACATCACTTGACAGACGCTGGCGTAAACACAGCAGCGAAGCCTTATACTACCTTTTCTTCGATCTTTGCCGCGCTGCGTGCGCGCCTCTGCAGCTCGATGTGCTTCGTTTACGCCGAGACCTTAAGTTTCTTTTTTCGCTTTTATATCACTTGGAATCACAATTGCCTATTTCGTGTGAGTGGAGCATTTGTCTGGTTTGTTAGGTCGAGGAGAAGCTTTGATTTACAATTTTTTCAGAGTCGAATGAGTGCTAAGGGGCACCGAGCTTGTTGAAAGATCTAAATGGAGCGAGGAACTCGAAGTGCACCGGCTTAAACGAAGCACAAACTTCACGCGATGTTAAAATTTTTTTTAAAGCTGCTAGATTGTCGCGTGCTTATCGGACGGTCATTGTACAGTTAGCTATAGCTCGTTGAAGAACTATTTCATTGTTTTAATTAGATCGAAAGCGGTATCAAAGTTCCTGCAATTGATCGAAAGCCGGATTTCTTATCTGAGCTTACAAATGAAAGCACGTTGCAATTTAATCGGATTAGA
Organism: Eupelmus urozonus; assembly: GCA_900480035.1. Lineage (NCBI taxonomy): Eukaryota > Metazoa > Arthropoda > Insecta > Hymenoptera > Eupelmidae > Eupelmus > Eupelmus urozonus. Next base: position 50,794 of record UELX01000394.1, on the reverse strand, counting down.
TAATCTTGGGACAAAAATAAATTGTACGGAGCAATCATTAAATACCTTAAGTAATACCTTATTACATAAACAATATATATAATATAGTTTTTGTAATAGATGAGTTTAGCTTTTATACAACATACTAAAACAAAATTTTTTAAATAATAAAACAGAAAAATTCCTAAGCATACTTTAATAAAGAAATAAATTATATAAGACAAATGCAATATTTTATAACTCAAGGCTAAAATATTTAATAAAAATTCTATACGGAATTTTATCGCCCGAATGAAAGTTCCCCTAAACACACTTAACCAAAAGGATTTCCTTGCATACATACATACGTATAGGCGCGCCAAGAGCGAGGAAAATAATCTTCTTCCCCGCTGCCGAATACTCGTTAAGTCGTTAAAGTTTTCACGCGTGCTCGGTACTTCTGAAGCTCTTCCAAGTTAAAATAATCTACATTCGAGGAGGGCGCGCTCTACGGCTCGCTTCCCTTTCTTCGCCGCTTTCATATTATCGTGCTCTAAGAAATAGATTTAGTATTTTGGCTGCACGATTTTTTCCTAGGCTTTTCAACCTAAATATTATTTTAGAATTGCGCAGGCGAAAATAAACGATTAAGGACAGTTTGTTTGAAAATTATGCAATGAACTTTTAATGGGTTACAATAATACTTAGATAAATATTATTTTAACAGATCGTCATTGTTAAAATTAGAGTTGTTGTTTTGAAATTAGAAGATCAAAATTTCTTTCATCTTTTTAATACGTTTCAATCAATTATTATATTTAAAGTAGAATAAAAAAAAATAGAATATTTAGTTTTACTTAATATTTTTAAATATATTTAATTGTTATTTTTTCTTTTTGTTTTAGGTAAGTTTCAAAATTTGTTATCCAGCTTTATGATCTTCGTATTGTAAGTTTTAATTTATTGTTCATTATCGGTATGTACATCTTTTATTTCACTACAAAATTCTGAAAGTTCGTGATAGTTAAAGCACAAGACTATGTGTATATTGGACTATTAATAATTTTCAGTCTAAGTAGAAAAGAATTGTATTGAAAATTATTGAATAGACGGATATAGAAATGAAATGGAGACACCAGTTAAAAACTTAACATAGGTCAACCTATTAATTCAATATTTTCAAGAGAGTACGAGATTCAGTTTTTTACTCTTTTATCAAGTTTTATATTAGCATTGACCTGTACGTCGTATTGAAGTAATTAAAAATCACTTTAGTCTGCGATTTTTCATTTTTCTCTTAATCGCTCGATAAAATGAAATCACAGGAAACGATTCAGCGCTAATGGCTATCAGTAATTGATTTTCATCTCCGTTATTATGCAAAAGCTGGCGCAATAGACTTGCTATTGAGTAACGAAGTCGCAGTTACAAGAGCGCTCTCCAAAGAACCTTGTTAAAACGATCATTTACCCATAAACTCATTATCGCACGAAAAATATCGCATTGATTTAGCAAAAACGTTGACTCCAAAAAACATGCGCTTTTCTTAACGTATTTTGACTAAAGTTCAGGCCAAATTGTTCCGTTTTATGTCGATTATACGAAATTTACATCATGGTGATTCTGTCGGCGGCGGTTTTATGAATACTTATAGAAAATCATAAAATGCGTCGACGGTCACTCGCGGCGATACCCATATTGAAATGAGCTCGTGTTATATACACGCGGTCAAAGTGGCGCAACCGGAGGCCACAACAGGTTCCTGTACGTGGGCGACGACATTTCTCAAGGAATTCATAAAACCACGCGTTATGATTTCCGACGTTTGATATACACACCGAAGGTTCGATTTACGGTTTCGTACCTGCGCCTTTTATGCGTTTTCATAGATGCTTGCCTCTTAAAAGCTTTTATGTCACTTGATTTTTTAATTCACGCGATTTAATTGGAGTTAGATTTCTAAATTATGGCGCCATTGATTGATGCAGCAAAGTAGGAAGCGTTTGAAGGAAATTGCTAATTTATATGCCGGATAAGCGAATTTATAAAAGTTTGAAAATCTCAACTGGAAGAAAATGAATTTTAAGTGACTTTATAATGACTTGGAGCCGTTTCTAAGCGAATTTCAAGTAATTTATATCAAATTTATTAGAACATTACTTACGTCTTATTAAAACAATGTATATTACAAACATATCGTGTTTATAAACTAATAGTTTTTTTGCAAATGCTTTGAATACATTTTAAAAATAATTTATAAAGTCAGTGTAAAATAAACTTTTAATATCAATTCTTAATTAATTGTTTTTATATTAGTTGATAAGTATTGTTGGTTTATTTGAAAAACTTTTCAATTGCGTCATGAAAATTATTTTGCAAAAAACGAAAGAAAAAACTTGATTCCTAAAATCTTTGCAATTGCACGAAATCAAATCACTTGTCGTTAAAAAGGTTAAGGATCCTCGTTACAATTTATCCAGCTCGAAATTCCATTGAAAAAGAGTGAGCAACACGACAAACACATTAAATCGGGCATGCGCCAGTGCATACACGACGATCAAACTGCGGCAATCGGGCCATGCGAGAAATCCGAGCGGCAAGCCTAAGGGGAACGCGGACTCGGAGAGCGCGATCGCCTCGGGAAAGGAAGTTAAAGTCCCGTCTCGATCGGCGAATTCGCGCGAGGTGAAAATCGCATCAAAAATGAGCTCAATGCTTTCGAGTAACTCTATTAACTTGGAATTTCTCATTCGCCGGCACGTGTGAGCGGTAGTCGGACTTTATGATACATTGTGATGCTGGCATTTTTTGCGCCGCCGCCGCCGCCGCCGGGGCCCGACTTTCACTGTGACACCGAGTTCCGTACCTCGACTTTTATGCGAGAATGTCGTTACTTTTAAAAACCCTTCTTAGCATTGATTTCCATGCATATTGCATGAGGGCCGGGATACTGAGCTGTGCATTGTGTTTATTTTTTTCATTCGGTGATTAGTACACTTTTACCTCTTCGTATAAGACTTTTCATCTATTTTAGATGTGCTGCACCTATATACTTCCCGTATTGATATTTATTTCAAATAGGACAGAGTTTTAAATCAAGTAACTGTTCTAATTTACTTTCTTTTTTTATTCATGCTCCAAACTTTTACTAGTTAACAAACTAAATTCATCTTTATGTAGATAGCCCGCTTCCTAAATTGGTTCAAAGTTTTTCAAGTTTATAACCCAGTATTCAAACTTTTGTGCAATCGATATCTAATTTCTGCTTTCATGAGGTTATCATCTCCGGTGCGCATTTGCAAATGGCTTGATTGTACATAGAGATAGGTAAAATTGACCCCTTTATAAGGAGCTGCGCATGGGACTAACCGGACTGTAAAAACGTGTAATCGATCCATTTTAAGACATTTGACTGCGTTTAACGTAACATTCCTGACGCGTTTATTCAAGTTTGGCTAAAAGTTTAGGAACGAGTTTGAAACTAATTGTACCTAAATAATTAACCGCAGTGCATTCTGACGAACTTTTTAACGTACCAAACTATTTGGAAATTGATGAATTTTCTTTTAAGTTTATCCCCTTATATAGCGTATCAGACGCTAGTATTAGATTATGTGATTAATAGAAAAATGAGTTTGTTAATTCAAAAATTATAATCGCAAAATAATAATGGAAAAAAGATTTTTGATTAAGAAAAATTACATTTTAATAGGTGAAATAATCCGTTTTGATGATTCGTATTATTTTTTAGTGATAAATCTTACTAAAACTTAAAAACAGCTTATGAAAAATTCCCATGAAATATTAGACGTCTCGCAAAATTGCAAAAACAGAAAATAGGAGTCAGATAAGATACTTTCATCGTAAACAAAACTGAAGTGAACTCCTCTCCGATTCCACGTTTCACATGCTTGAACACTATATCATCCTATATACCTGGCGCACCTGTCTCACGCCGGCGCCGTTTTTTTATATCGGTTCTTTTTCAAACTAGGGGTCGCGCTAATGAAATTTACAATAGTCTTTGGACTTAAATAAATTCTGATGTATATAATTATACTTAATTAAGAGGTTTAATTACACTTGACAATTATTACAGAAGTTATCAAATAGCTACCCGTATAAACAAAGAAAATCTCTATTTAAATCATATAATTCATTACAATTAAATACAAACTATTTTAACTATCGCATATATAATTTATTTGTAACAGCTATCTTTTTTATTTATGACTTTTTGTCAACTAGATCCGGAGTATTTCATCAATAATTTCCATAAATGCGTATCTCGCACACTGGATTTCACATGGCAAAATCCAAAAATTCAGAACTTTCACTCCTCTGCACTATCCCGGAATCTGTTCTCATCACGGAACCGTTAAAACCCCACCCTGATCCGGCCACCTCAACTAAAATCAAATAAAGCCAGCGATGAAAAAAGCGCAGAGATAGAGAGAGAGAGAGAAGAAAAGCAACTCGCTCGTATAAGCAAGCAAACGAGGAGCTATCACGCTATCATCGGCCTAGGGCGTGTGCATGCAAAAGTAAGAAGTTCGGCCCCGCGCGCGCTGCGGCGAGGAAGCTCTCTGCACAAGATCTCGCCGTCGCAGCTTGCCTTTCTCTCTAGCCGTCGCGTGTGCGCATGCATGTATGCGCGCTGCATCTCACTCGCTCGACCTAGCGACCTACTCAGGAGAGAGTTCGCGCTGCGAGCCTGAAAACGCCGACTGCCTGCGCACACTCCTAGAAAGCGAAGACCGCGTGTATGTGTGCAGACCGCCCGACGCTTAGCGGCGATGTGAATTTTTCCTCGATTGCGGGATATACTGAGTATGTACGTGATTTGAATCCGGTTTCGCTGAGGCTGAGGCTCGCGCGCTCTTTGCTTGCTTTTTTTTCTTTCTTTTTCGCTTTTTTTTTATGGGCCACCGCGCTATGGTGGGGACTATTGTGCATGTTTTTGGTGAATATGAAATGTTTGATCGACTTTCGATTGAGTTTGATACCGCTGTGTGGTGTGGGAATTGGTTTGGTCGCGCGAGCGAGGTTGGCTTGAATTTTTATGCTGTAACGGTAACTTAGTTAATAGGCAAGGAGATTTAATCGATTGTACGGTTTATGTACAGGTTAAAAAACAATAAAGAAAGAAATTTGATCTTGAATGTTCTTGCTCTTGAAAAGTGTAGGTAAATACAACAATTTAAAAATGTTAAATATAAGGTTGTTGAAAACATTTACTAAATTACAATAAATTTATGAAAATCTTTTTTAAGCTTATACACTACATGAAGTAGGATATATGGCTTACTAAGAAAAGAATTTTAGTAATAAAAAATATTTATACCGTTTCATAAAAATTGTAAAAGAATTTTCTGAATTATAAAAGATACTAAAATTTTGTTTTTTACCAGAAAAAGTCATTTCTAAAGAAATAAAAATACCCAAATCAGTATCAATTTGAAATTATGCAAATATGAAGTTGATAGTATAAATCCATTTAAAACTATATTAAGTTATTATGACTTGCTTACATATGAACTGAAAGAAGACATAAAAGACATAAACCAATCGTGATTTAAAATAAACAAATTTGTTACATTATATATTAATTAGTATTAATTAAACAGATAAAGTCCGTTTACATAGATATCTCTCAAAGGAAATAGCCTTGTTAACTTAAGAGATTAATAATTTGATATCTACCACAAAAGCTGTAAGGTACAGCACGATGTCTATTGTACTTAGCAATTGAATTTTTCAAAAGTTGAAACTCCTTAGTACTTCACTGAAAATCTTTTTTTTTTTTTTTTCTAAATGTACCGTAGAGTTTGATCTAAATTCTTTATATTACTTCCAATTGAAACTTGTTTATTACAGTTGACCTAAAAAATTAGTCCAATAAGCTCTACTTTATAGACCCTTTAATCTTAAAACAATTGTGATCAACTACCTTTGTAAGATTTTGTCCTGATTAAGTACTTCAATAACCGTTAGTAAAAAAGTAGGCAACTATTAAACTAGCTATAAAAAGTATAAAATAAATATACCGTTATTTTGAAAAATTTGTATTCATTATAAGAATCTTAAAAGTTGTTCAAAATACATTCTTCAAAAACGTTATACATTGTTCTTATGATGATGAAAAGAATAAAACTAGGAAAAAATATAAAATCTTGCATATCGCTGCACACCGCATTGAAACAGCACTAAAGACTCCAGGAATGTAGTTCCAACATTGTCCGCAAATTTTCTCGTCGAATGTTTGACTTCAAAAAACTTAACAAAAGAGCACAATACCACGCAGAACAGGCACAAAGAAACTAAAACCTTCTCTTTTTGTCAGCCGTTTCGATAATGCGAAACATCGCGAACTCGCTCCATTGAATACCCGCGGGGCAATAAACAAGCTCAATCATTCACGCAGCGCGACAGCGAGGCAATTAGCCAGCTTTGGCGAAATCATTCATCGCCAACGACAAAAGGGTTGACTTTTTGAGAAAAGAAAACAAATCGGCCAGCCTAACACGTTCAACGCCCGTAAGGAATATCGGATGCCAATCTTCGCTGCTCCGGTATTCCCTTGCGCGATTACGCGTGATGGCAACGGTACCGCAATTAAATTATGGCCGACGTCGGCTCTCTTCAACCGCACCCAGGCAGCCGCCGAGTGAAATGTATATGTGCATGTGCATATATACGAGCGCGCGAAACGAAGATGGAGAGAGAGGGGCGAGCGGTTGCATTGCTGTCGCGCGAGTTCTATGATAATTAACTTCCGACTTGGTGGCTGTATGCATGTAGACTTTACATCCCGGTGCGAAAACAAGTTTTACCAAGCGATATTGTTGATTTTTTTTATTGCTTTTATTTGCTTGCGGGATTGGTATTTGTCGGTCAGCGGCTGCTTTGCATTCATGAATATTTGGCTTAAACTTTTTTGCGGACTGCCCGTGTTCGATTAAATATATTTAATGGAAATCGTTGAAGCCTGAGTTAAGTTATGGCTTTCTAGGAATAAAATAGTGGCAAAATTTTTTTAAATAAAGTTTTTAAATAATGGAGTATAATCTTCAATTCGCGAAGCACTAAAGAATATAGAAATAAAATTTTATTCTTTTTTTATTATTATTTTATTGAGTGCATTAATTATTTATTAAATCATTATTTTTTTTATGAGATTTTTATAACATATTGAGTGCAAAAACAAATACTTTTTATGCTAAAGAAGATATTGTTCATGATTTATTTCATACATTAAAATGCTGTATTTATTAGAGATATCTGTATGCATTTGAATAATACATAAATTTATGTTATATTTTGACTTGGAAAAAGGTTGTCAAGGAAATTGGCTAAATTAAGAGTCTGCCTTGGCATTTTAATTACGAAGCGTAGGATTAAATTTTTTGTGCAAAATCTGGAAACCTTGATGATAGCTTTCGGGCAGAAACTATTTTATTTTGAGGATGAACCGCGAGTAATAATAGCAAAATTATGAGTTCAAGCGATTATGAAATAAATATTTAAACTCTCCGCAACTCACAATTTATATTTCACGTTAACAAAGTTAAAAGAAAAGTATCGATTAAATTTACTTTTACATAATTACAAAGTTGTATACATCTGTTTACAAGTAATCTATTGTTTACGTAAAATACGGGCGACTTAAATACTTATTTCGTCGGAATCCTTGATGGCATTTTAAGTTTCATGGATTACATTAAAATTCAAGCGTGAGATAAATCCACCCGCAGACAAACTGGCAAGATTCTCCAACAAACTTGCACAACACTTATTAAGCAAGATGTTTTATTCCGTTGCGTGGGCTTAGGTCAAAATAAAACGACAAATGTAATATTAACAAATATTTTATAATTTATTATGTGTTCAAATACTTAATTTTGAATTGTTCAAACACTCATGTAATAAATATTTTCATTTGTATTTCCATAATTTCATTTTCTAAACAATTCAACACTGATACCTTTCATGTAGATATATTTTCTATTTTAAAAATTAATAATTTATTAATCATTTTTACAGACAAAAAACCCGACAATAAATTTCAATATTAATATATGTAAAAAAATTCTTATATCTATAATATATGTACTTATATAACACCGCTAAAAAATGTTATAAAAATTTACAATTTTTTTCACATTACCTTTATTTTATTAATTACTAATGTTTTTTGTCGCGCTTCTAACACCCACACTGTTTTCATTGTGTCATTGCTAAAGCATATTTGGCCACATTGCGTCAAGACTCCGTGCACGTGCATCAGAATAACTCAAGTCTAAACTGTTTTATTTACATAATTTTTATTTATTTAAAAAATCGGCACATAATTGACAATAAAGTTCAAAGTTAAGAATCTCTTTTAGTCAGGTGTCCTTTTAATATCGCATTAAAGCCGGTTGTATTACACCACTCTGTATCCTTTATAATTTTCCTCTCATCCCACGCAAAAGGAGCTTGTCACTTGGTATGTACCTGTTTCTAGCCAAGTGCACAAGACGTTCTTTATGGTTTCTATTTGCAGTGTTACAGTTGACAGATAAGTAAGTCGCCTCGCACGTGAGCTCAATCATAATAAACTATCCTGGGGACAATAAACAAACAAAAATACTCTAAAAGCATGAAGGAGTATTTCATTCAAGAGTAATAAAATTGAAAATGATCAATTTGTTAATTCTGCAAATTGAAATAATTTTTGTTACATTTTATTTTTTGCTAAATTATTTTATAATTATTTATTTTTAAAACTAAAAGTATAGTTTTTAATAACAATTATTATAATAAACAATTTTTCTAAAACATCAAAATTTCAAAATATCAAAAAGAAGATTAGATTCCCACAGCTTTTTAACCACATTTCGACGAGGTAGATCCCACCAAGAGTGGGTATACACACAATGTACATGGCTAATCGTGTCTCCTTACGCGCGCGTCTTTTGAAACAAAAAGAGGCAGGGAGCCGCGCGTGCATGGGTTTAGCTCTCAGGTTGTGTCGTGCGTGCGAGGGTCTACGTAGGCCGAGACGGTGTCCGTGGCCGGAATGCATGGCAAATGTAAATGGCTTCTCGTTTCACAAAGGCGTGACATATCTGGCCGCCATATCTTTCTCTCTCTTACTCCTATGTTTTTTTTTTTCATTCTTCGCGCGTTCGCTCAAAATCGAACTCTAAAAGCTGATCATGCGCTTTTCAGTCAGCTGCTTACTTACTGCGTATTTGTATACTTCATTGCTATAACTGGATTTGATCGTACGCTCTTTGGTTTGACTGGGGGAGGAGTGCGCAACTGGCATTTTGTGGTTAAATTTTGGTAGCCAGGTTTTTATTAGTATTATTGAAAATTATAAATTAAATTTTCTTTTTTCGTTTACAATATTGACAGCTATAATTTAATTACTGAAGATCAAGTAATAAGAGTTATCATTCTTTTGATTGCGTGAACAAACGCGCTTTTTGCCCTTGGAACAATAAAATACTATATGTGCTCTTCCGTTTGAAGTTATCTTTCTCGATTAATGAATGCTATTGTTAACCTTTATTCCTTGAAACTTCGTTTGTGAGCAGTATTTATAAACATTTCAGGCACATAATTCGATATTTTTCGCTATTTTTCTTTTTAATTGTACCTTTGACTTTTCTCTTTTATGTTTCGACATTTATTGCCTTTTTTATGTTTTCACGTTTGAATGTTAGAAAGTCTTTAAGTTATTTATTGCAAAATTCTATTTAATTTTTATTAAAAACAACAAATTCTGTTTTAAAATCATTGTGTATTTTTCTTGAATCTACTTTTATAATGCAGGTCAGTAGAATTTTTAAGAAGTTAATATTACCATTTACATTACCCCAAGCCTAACTTTAAACATAAAAGGAAAGCCGGCATTTTTGCACATTACGCAGTTATCCTGAATGGACATTTCTCGGCTTCGGTATACGGGTGTTAAGTTTGGAACATCGTATAGAAAGTTTCCAAGTATTCCAGGTTAAGTAACATGGCTGTTTAAATTCTTTACTTGATTTATTGTTCACCTTATGTTTATGATTTTCTGGAAAGCAAGAAAAGAAATATTTTTTTCTTTCATTTCTTTTGCTACCAATTTGCTGTTTTTAAGACTTTAAAGGCGAAATAAAAATAAAAGAGGTACATTCAGTAAATAAAATAATATAATTTTTAAAACAATTTTATAGACTAATTAATTAATCCAAATTAATTGAATTTGAATACAAGATATAAAATCTTTAAAACGATAAACATTTTTATTGCACAGCAAAAATAAGCTGAACATACGCCACTTAATCAAAACGCGAAAGCGAACATTAATGAAGACATCACTCGTATTTCCACTTTGATCAATGTAAAAACACATGTATAGGCTCGAGTCGTGACGTTTTTGTCGATCCTCGATCAACAGCCTCGCTCTCTTACTCCGAAAAATATATCTGCCCTAAGAAAAAAAAAGAAAAAGAAACAGGCTTGTGGACAATAAGGCTTTATTTGTCAGAGAGCTGGAGTTAATCCTTTTGATCGCGATCTTGTTCTTATAAGCAAGTCGAAACAGATAGCCCGCCAATGGAACGAAGCGCCGGAGCAAAGAAGTCAAACGGAACGTTGTGTTTCATGAAAGTAACAAGTCGCTCGCGTACTTATCCTGAATGTCTCAACTCTCTACCGATTAGAAATTATATAAAGACGTTGTATAGAGCGTGAAAATTGATGTATAAAACAGCGCTTTTTTTTCCTTTTTTAAGCAAGGTTTTTTAGAGTAACGATTATACTGTAAATTATTACATTTACTTTTTTTACTTTGACATTGAATACGACTTTTAATGAGAAAGAGTGCAAATAATTAAACATTTACTAGTATACCTTTTATTAAAATCTATTTAACTTAAACCTATTATAATTATAAAGCATTTTTTTATATTATATTTTAAGAAGGAATGTTTTCTACGAAAATCCAGCGCTTCTTTTCATTAAACACCATTTTGAAAATTGTGAATTTTTCCATATAGACATAAAAATTTCGATAGATTTTAGCACAGTTAATTGTCTGTTAATCGAAATAGAAAAATTCATAAAAAATTTCCTTTAGTAACAAAAGCTTTCTCATCATTGAACAATTTCTGGTTCGTCCGCGATTTGTACCATCCGCAAACATTATAAAGAGCGTCAATTCTGTGTACTTTATAGGTTAATAAACAGCTTAATAATAGGCCGCATTCTCCCCATTGCTCACTTAAAGCATGAACCCAGCAACTTTCTCGCCAATCCTAAAGCAAGTATCCACATGCCTCAATGTAGAAGACGCCAAGTCATAAAGCGTGCAGAGTCGGGCCCGGCGAGAGAGCGATTTCCAATTTTTCAATCATCGGCACATCACGCGGAAACAATGAACTTGCCGAGAGAACGATTTACGGCTAGCGCGGGGTAATAAAGGCGCCGCCGAGCTGCTCGGCCGAGCGAGACCCGGCTTCGCGTTTAAAACGCAAACTCGATAAGGATCGCTTCGCTTTGAATATATATAAGTGCGCCTCTTTCTTTCAAGACGTTGCTTCTATTTTTTTTCCGGCGCGGTTGCTGTATCTTTTTGACCGAAGTGCGATAAGCCGAGGTGCGCGCGCGCGCGCGCTTTGATGTTGCGAGCTAATTCAAGGTCGCGGTTTGGCGAAGAATCGCGGGAGAAAAGAAAGAGGCGAGCTGCTTTTCTGGGTACGGAGAAACTTATTGACATAGCAACAGCTTTTCTGCGTCCAATTAAACTTGTTATAAAAAATAGTATACTCTCTAGCACTATATGTAGCGTTAATAGTTCCGAATTTTGCGACTTTAAACTTTATAGGTATTTTTTTTTCTAAATTTTATCAAATTTTTTAAATAGATCTTTTGTATTAATTTGGAATAACTCTTTAGCAGCTTTTAATACAAAACTGTGTGTAATATATTCTTTAAATATGCCATAAAAGTTGTAAAAATATGTTTATACTAAAGAACTCGAAAATTATTGATCCGTTTGCTGGCCCACAGTTTGAAATTAAGACATTTAGAAGTGTTAGACTAAATTCACCAGCTACACTATAGTATAATGGTCATGTGAAAAAGTCTCCTTGTTATTTAGAATGACGAGAAGCTATTTTTAAACATTTAATATATAATTTTGAGAAAATTTCTTGATGTCAAGTTATTATTTCAATGGAGAACAGCAACGTGACGTAGACAGTTTTTTGATTTAATTAAAAAATTTAATGGAAAATATAGGTCTCTGCATTCTACAGTAATCAAGAGAGTTTGCCACCTTAATTGTTGCATTAATAATTGCTATGCTATGATTAAAATGTTTGATAATTGACATTATTCAAAATTTTTATACCACAAAACTTTTTATAAAAGTATACTGTCAGTAACTTAATTTTGCTTGAAAATTATTTAATGGAGTAAATAATAAATTATTAATATCACGTATTTAAAATATTCGATCATATAACACTGCCATATATATTACTAACTTTTAAAAAACTTATTTTTTCACTGTCACAAAGTTTCCTCAGGTCGAGAATCAAAAATCTCGTAGCTCGGAATCCCACTCTTTAAATTAGCAACACAATATATACAAACATGCATCTGAATTGTTGAGTTTATTAAATCGAATGATAATACGAATATAATAGCTAGAACAAGAATTCCGAAGCGCCTTATAATAGTCAGCTCCTCGTTATTTTCGAATCAACGTTCCATCCTCTCGCGTCCAGCAAAGCGTGTCTAATCTACCTTCGAGTCCCTAACGACAAAGAAAGAAGTAACAGAAGCATGAAAACGAACGTATTTTATACATACAAACTGGTGTCCCGCGCTACAAACAAGCGCATCCAGAACGGAGTAACTCGCTCGCGGATGACAGGACGTCTTTTTATAGCAGCGCCGCTGGACAGCGGGCGACGTTTTTAAGGCGCGACCGAACGAGACTTCCGTCTGCGCTCGTTGCTTCAACGACTGTGTGTGTATGTTATAAACAGAGAAGCGCGGGCGTAGCCTAGTTCGCGTGTTCAAGCGCAGTTTTCCCAAAGACCGGCTGCATAATGCCACGTATCTTCTTCTTTTCCGCGCTGCCTTCTTATATTCCGACGATGCCTAAAATTAGGCTTTATTAATTAGATGATGGGGAATTATTCGGATACTGGATATCAGTGTTTCTTTATGAGGTCTCACCGTGAGGGTTATTTGTGGCGTCATTGTCTTAAATTTCCGAATGACGTTTATACTGTTTGGGTGTGTATGTGCGGCCATGTGTATATATGCATGTGTACGAGTGTGTTTGCTCTTTGGATATATTATAACGGTGTGTTGAGTGCGCTAAATCATAATACGCAAATTATCTTAGAAAATTGTAATGAAAATTATATCTGAGTGAAATAAAATGAGGATTTCAATAATCTATTTGAATAATTAAATTACTCTACTCTTTATGAATCTAATCCTTAGTAGTATTAATTACGAATAATGGTTCAGAAACCTTTAATCAATTAAATTGCAACACTAATCTATAAATACTTATATATGTATACACAAAAATAGATCCGCGTTCTATTTGTTATGCACCCCTTGTCATATGGTACAATATTCGATTTAGGGGTCTTGGTGGAATGTCGTGTATAAGCATGTATGCAGTGTATTAGTTCTTTGAAAAAAGTCTAAAGTAACAGAAACGTCTTATAATATGCCTTTAATTAAGTAATGGACTACTGGCCATGTGTTTAGTCTGGCGAGTACGTTTAACTGGTTGGGCAATATATTGAGCAGTTAAGCTACTGACTCGGAAAATTTGTTTTTTTAAATTAGAAAACTACAGAAAGAATCCAACATTGAATCAAATGTTTCTAACAGTGGATCATTCTATTCTTTTTTATGATATTTTATAGAAAAATACTAAAATTTACTGATTTATCGTTATCAAAATGCATTTGATGATTTTTAAAAGAAATATTTAGTGGATTACGAAATTTAAGAACTGCTAAAGCATGGAATTGAAATAAAACTATGTAACACTTAATAGCTTCCGGTTTAATCCATTATATCAAGAACTATAATGAGTACAGTTAATTCATTACATTCTTACTACTGGTACTAATTGTTCTATAAAAACTGTATTTACTTACTGCAGTTTTTATGATGTTAATAACTTATTAATTATTTCAATTAAAAACTAGTTTAGCTATTATGGGTGTGAAAGCCATTAAATGTTCGAAGTGAAATTTGTTCGACTTAACAACTTAATTCATTTAGTGAAGAAATTTATCTAAAATAAGTAGTTAATAACATATAGCTATTATTTAACCGATAGATAAAACTTTTTAAATTTCTCTTTAAAATTTTTGATGCTGTATAAAATTCGTAGATAACAGTCTAAAAAATTGTACATCTTATTGGTTTAACAATTTTAATATCTTGAATCTCTCAGACGATTCAGCTTTCACGGCTAAGCATCAACAGATTCAAGCATCTTGCCGTTTTTCCGTCTGCATATAAATATATCTACATAATTCAACCGGGACACATGCAGTATATGCCTCTAAAACAAAACGCCTTTAATTTTAATACACCAGAGTAACTAAGTCTGCAGTAGTTTCTCCGCAAGAAATGCAGCCGACATACGAGCATCGTCGGAGCTTCTTTATATACTGGCCGCTGCACACACACGTCTGCACACATCTAGACATTACGGAAGGCTTGCAGTCAACGGCCCGTGAAGTTATCCGCTTTATACCCCTTCCCTCTTTTCGAAGCCGCTTACCTCGAGCTGATATTCCGCGACTCATCAGTGCTCGCCTCTCTTTCTCCTATGTGTCGCGACCTCCTTTTTTGCCTTATCTGCAGTCGTCGATCATCGCACGCTGTTCCCTCATTTTCGCGCCCTGTAACAGCTGATTCATTCCTTTTCAATGTCGGTCAAATTTTGTTTTTGGTCTTGAGGAAGGATGATGGCGAAAGGTGAATGCGTGCCTTTTTGTTTCCTGGGGGCACTGCTGTTTTAGGGCGATCCGAGCGGATGAATGGATTGAGAAAGGAGGTCAAAACACTCGGTTTGTAAATGAAAAATTTACATGCTGATGCTGTCCAGTGTTTTTTGTGTGCCGATGATTATTTCTTTTTAATTTTTTTGACATAATAGTAACTGAAACTAGTTTATTATTTTCTATATTTTATATTTTTCTAATTTGGTATATAGAAAAATGCTTGCATATTAGTTACTTTTAAAGTAGATTTAATTATGTAAAAATCAATATTCTAGCATAAATGTGTAATTAATAAATTAATTTCGAATTATACATCGCAAAACTTTTTGTTTAACTAAATTATTCCAAGAAGGAATCCACGTGTATTTAAAATTAGAATTTTCATCCTTTAATTTTATATTTAAGAAATTTGTAGCAAAGCATTGAAAGTTTTGATTTGCACCTCAAATTAAATGTATTTTATTGCGCACGATGTAGGTTTGAGGTCAATAATCTATACTTTGCATAGGTTTCATTCAATATATAATGCTACATTTACAGTTGCATAGCAAGGCGATCCAACAGTATATGAGGATTTTATTCAATCACTATGAGTTGTCAGAAACTATGTCAAAACTTTTTCTCACGTGATATGACGGTGTTTGCGTCTCCGTTAAATCCAGTCTTCCTACAAATATTAAAGAATGATAAAATTCTACACGTACGTTGTTCGGGAGAGCTTATACATATTTTTTTATGATTCTTTTGTTTATCAAAATATTGTACTTTTAATTATTTTGTACTTATTTTGATCTCTGCTTTTGCAGAAATGTGCATAGTAATAGCTTTCTTTACTATATGTGTCACCTGGCTAAATTGGAAGAAAATTATAAGGTTGAACGTACTTTTTGAATTCATTAATCTGTATGAAAGTGTATGTTATTAAATGTCATTACTCCATTATTAAGACTAAATGTACAATTTTGTAAAAAATGTTTTAAAACATATGGAATACAGAAGTTCTAGTAATTTATTTATTTCAACGTACTTCCGTTAAAATATTTTTCTTTATACGTGATTTTATTTTATTTTTCTCAGTACGTTTATTATTTTAAGTATTTAACTTTTTGAGATTTACTTTTGCCTACGTAACCTTAGCAACCTCTTTTAAATCTACAGCAATGACAATTTTAACTCTTAAGACTATATTAAAGGTTCTTAATAATTTCATCATTGAACCGTAATGAAAGATTAATACTTGCGAAAATTCTCAGCAAGAAATTCTGACACTAAAATACAACTTACATTCATTCTGCTCTGTATTTACATCCAGTGCGGCACACGGAAATGCTTCGCCAGTCAGATAAGCGACAAGTAATCGTCCAATAAAATGAGCCCGCTGACAGTCGTTCTTTTTTTCGGACGACGGGTGTACGTTCTTTTTTTTCATCTGCGTCAATTTCACGCTCCACGACGTAGATTCGCTCTCGACGGCTGCTTCAACCTCGCGCGTCGTTACACCCACTCGGCGAGCTTATCGGATAAAGCGTATCTCGCTCGCGTTTGCTAGGTTCACGTTAGTCGCTTTTTCCAAAAATTTCGCGGTTCTTTGGTTCGCGAGTGTAATTTCAATTTGCCAGCGGACTTGGCATTTTTCATTTCTGAAAGATTTATTTATGGAAACGATATATTTTAGCATAGTTTCATAGAAATATAAAAAATATAAATAGTGATACAAGATAGATAGTGAAAATATTAGAAAATTTGTCACTAAATTTACTGCTTTGATTTATATATTCTTTTTTTCAATAATTTAGAATAGAATTAATTATTGAAAATATATATTGTAAATGTATATGATTATTACTATGTAATTATTGTATTTTACTCTGGATAAATAAATAAATAAAATAAATAAATAATTCATTTCATAAGATATTGTTTAAGACAATTTATTTTTCATTCACAGTTTTGTTAAAATCAAAATAATTGCATAAACAAATGTGTAAGTTCTACGTTAGTAAATCTTGGTTTAAGGAGCCAACACATTTTTATATAAAAATTCTGATTTTAGATTTAAAATTGTGAAAATAAAAATTGCATAGCGTAGTGAAAATTTAGTATATCTTTATATTTAATATTTATATCATTTTAATGAAAGAATTTTATTCTTAATCCCCACTTTCTTGTTTCAAAAATCACATCAATAATTATGGAAATGATTGTATATTATAATACAATTATATAGGTGCAAAAAATATATGTTTTTTATGCCATCATATTGTATGATATATAAGCTTAAGATGTATGTCACAAAGAATTTAATGTAAAATAAAAACATTAGCTTTCTTTGACCCGCATGCGTGAAATGAGTTCCGCAGGCAAAAATAAACTATTGTAGCCGAAAACCGCACGGCGATTTTTGTTGCGCGTAGTACCGCTTAGAAAACTTTTAAGGCGCCATACTCTAAAAAAAAATTACGCAACACCTGACAGAGTCTGACGGGTTCTTCCTCCTCCTTCTGTGGCTAACATTTCATATAACGCGATATTACTGCCACTTACTCTATTAGCTAGAAAAGGAGGAACTGGGTCAATTGTTACCTCCTTTCAGTTTTAAGTACACAGGTTGGGTGGCATTTTCCATTAAGGGAACGTAAAGTGTGTTTGCGAAAATTTGAAATTACATATGAGAAAACATTTGTCTCGTAGTAAAAGTATTAATAATTCAATTTTTTATACTTCTGATACACTTGAAATTTTTCTAATCGACAAATATTATTTTTTTGTTTCAGGCCAAACAACGTGCCTCCGTAAAATGGCTTCTGTCAAAAGCGTACAACAATCGTGTTCCCGAAAAACTTCGGGAACCTTATTATCGCGATCACGAGGTAACGATGTTCTCTTTTTTTTCATTAGATATTTTAAATCTTCAATGAATCAAAATGGAGGCTTTTATTAATTTGAGACTTTTTAATTAATTATAAAACGTAAATTTTGTGAAATTTATAAAACGATTTGGGATATAATTTACATATTTTCTAAACGTATCTTGAATTTGACTTCATAATTATCTGAAATCATTCATTTTTTTCGAAATTTACAACATAGCTTTCATTAAGTTTTGGCAAGAATTGAATATATATATATCAAACATTTTAAGATGTAACATTCATGTGAAAATATAATCTTTGGCTATACAAATAAAATACTATTACATTTATTTAAAATTTAAAATTATATCTTGCCAACCCTTAATAAACGCTATAACATGAAGTTCCAAATAAAATTTTCAATAAAATCATAGTTTGCATACACGCAATGGTATTTCACGGTGACAGAAATTTGGCAAGTCGTAAGGCGTCTCACGGACACAAAAATGTATCGAAAACAAACTGGACTTGTTGGCAAAGTATGCCTCGTAAAAATTTTTATGATTATTCATAAATTTATTCAGGGAAAGTTTTGTAATAACGATTACCTTTTCCTACGTTTTGATTTGCAATATGCAGTAATCATCTATCATTATTTTAAACGATCATCATTTGCTTTTATTTATTTACTTTTTTGATGTTTTATTTTAAACATTATATTTTTTAATTATTAATAATTATTTTGAAAAAGGTAACTGATTTTTTTGTTACATATAAATGAGTAAAATTTATAAACTTTTTAAGGATCAGGAACATCTAAAGCCACAAATCGTGCACGCACTTTCAAATGCGGAACTCTACTGCCTGGCTCTGGCGAATATCTACTCGGATCCCAATTACCACAATCAAAACCACACTGGCATCCTACAAGCCCTCGCGAGAAAGGGCGTATTCGTTGCCGAGCCAAATAGTACGCCGCTCACCGAGACGATTCTCATCCAAAATTCACCACTTAAAATGGTAACCCACATTTTTTTCTCTTTCGAATTGTCGAGCTCAGCTGTTACTCTTTTTCTTATTTTATATAAACTAAATCATTTATCAAGTTTAATAAGTGTTATTTACTACAAGTATAAATATCAAAAAATGAAAGTTTAAATAACTGCTTGTTTATGAAAAATTATTCAACAGTTCTTTACTTTTATTTCGTACTGCTTAAGTTCAATTATTTTGAGTGTACGAGCTCGTTCAATGTAAATTTTTAAAAATGATTGTGATAATGCGTAAAACTGTTGCGAGAACCAATATTAAATTTTGGAGGCTCTTTTATTAGCTTTCAAATCAACGTTTTGCTGTCTAAAAATAAAAAAAATATGACTTTTCGTTATTTGCATTTATATAATCCTATAATATATATAATAAGCAGAATTAATTAATTTTTTTAAGTTAATCAAAATATATTTTAAACTACGGAAATTCTATCGAATAGAAGCTAAATTAAACAGTTGAATGTAAAAAAAGTTGCTTAAAGCTAAGTTTCATATATACTCTCGTGAGATAAAACTCATAAGAAAGAATATTGCTACATTTTAAAAAGTAATCGCAGTTTATAAAGCATCTTGAGTTTAATATTATGACTTTTTGAATGAATTTCCTTTCGCAAGTAAAGTCGGTCAGAACTTTTTCTTTTATCCGACCTTACTTTAAACTACACATGAGCTCCCTTTCAATAACCTATAAGAAAAAAGAAAGAAAATAAAAGTTTATCTGGGATTTCAGTCCGCGCATATGGCTGTGATAGAAGGCCTGATGGTCTTGTACGCGAAGGAAGTGGTGACGGGCGAGCGCGTGGTGGCTGCGATCCAGCGCTTCGATCCCCAGCCTCGAGCCATCGATCCGCCCGAGGATCACGAGCGCGGCTTGCTGCTCTGGATAACGCACGCCTCTCAAGCCCTCGTGGCCAAGATCCAGGCCGAGGAGTCGGGCGAAAACAAGGGCAAGCTGCCGCCCGAGCTGCCAGCGGCCAAGGATCTCCAGTCGCTGTGCGACGGCGTGGGCCTGGCGGCGGTAGTTGCCTACTACTGCCCTGGCGAGCTCAACTGGATGGACATACGCGTCTCCAAGAGGCCCTCTGTCGCCGACGCACTCCACAACCTCGCCCTCGTCCACGCCTTCTGTCTCAGATGTTTGCCTTACCCGATCTTCCACATGCAGCCGGAGGACGTCACCTACATGAGGGGGTAATTACATCATCACCTTTTTTCTTTCCTTGCGGCTGCTCGCGCTTCTTTTCGACTGCTGCTTTCTAGGGGATAGTTTAGCTGCTATTTCAAGTTTTTTACTCGTTTCAATGGATTCAAAATAGGATTTTTACTTAATGAATTTAGTAAACTAAATACAATAAAATATGTTGAATATATACTAAATAAATTGTTTATTAAATCTATTATTCAGATTAACTTACATAATATAAATAATTAGTATTAGCAATTAAAATTAATTTAATTGTATATTCAATTGTGAAAATTAAATTTAAATTTATATTGTGTTGATTTCAAGCATTTTGTAATAGTATAATACATTAAAAATTTAGCATTACTGTATATAGCGTAAAAAACTAAACTATTTTATACTTCTAAAGATATATGGTTCTCAAGATAGTTCTATAATAAATAGAGAACAGAATTGATAAATTTAGTTTTTAAAAATAACTATGATGTTTAAAGCAAATAATAAATATTAAAATATTCTTAGATATAATAAAAACGGGATATAATTCAAGACATTATTTTATTTATTTTTCTTTTTAAAAATGTTAACATAACAAGTACGTTTTAACATTACTTTACTTTCACACAATATATTATAAATTCTAAATTTTTATTTCTATTTCAGGTCTATGAAACAGAACCTAGTTGTCTTTTTGGCCGAGATGTATAATGTCTTGGAAATTCACCCCGCTAAATGTGTGCGCTACCCCGGCGAAGACAATGCGCAACAGTACTTGGACGGTAAGCGATACCAATATTTGGGAGTAGTGCAATGACATGGGGGCCACCTTTTCTCTTTGTATTCCGCGAAAACAGAATTTCTTGGTGGTGGGGTACAAATGACCGGTGAAGGCTGGCTCGCACGTTTGATATGATACTTGCTCTGTATTTATTCTTTTTTTACGACTTATTATTATTCATGGAATTCCAATTTGATCGCAAACAGCTAGGTCACTAATAAATAATAAATTTGTTTATACAATTTTAAGTATGTTTAATTATTTTATTTGAAATAAATGATAACAATGATAATAAGTCCATTAAACCTGATTAATTTATGAAACATCGATAATTATTTATGCTTAAAGTTGAACCAATTGCTTTTAATATTTACTTTAATTGCTTTTCGTGTTTTAAGTTCCTAATTAGATGTCTAATTTTGAAATTAGTTAATCAATTCAGTTTTCAAACAATTTTGTATGGTAAAATTTATGGTAGCATTAATTCAGATTTAACTTGAAAATAAATTCTTGAAGTCTATAAAATTTATTTTTAATACAAACTAAAATAAGTGACTGAATTGGTTGTCTGCAGTCAAAGTGGTGTCATGCTTTTTATTGGTGTCGATATATAAATATGAACACTCAGTCTTGAGATATCGTTGCACCCAATTGATCGAAATGCTCAGTGGCTGCTAACATATAAATATATTTATTATATATAAAAATGTACAAAGTAAGACACACATGCTCGTAAAATAAATAAGAAAAATAGAACTGAAGATTCTACGCGAGAGAAAGGAGTGACAGCAGGAACACAAAAAAAACTACAATCTTTTTAAAAGAATGTGATGAAATTAATGAAAGATATGTAATATTTCCATATATCTCTCTATGGCGTATCTACTCTTGCTCTCGATGCTTGATGCTCTCCGTTTGTGCGACCGACGCGCCTCTTCATATTCCTCTTCTTGACTGAACATACACATTAAGCAGCGTGCCCGCGCAATAGTCACGGCGTAGCTCATAAGCGGAGTCTGCCTCAGTCTGTAACTCCAATACCTGATCTGAGAAGCAACCTCTCCGTGTCTGCCCCGGGCTTTACAGGTACCCGCACGCTATGCCGCACCAGCAGTAAAAGTATCATCGAACCTTATTTAAATGGTGTTCTCTATCTCTCTAATCTTAATTTTCCATTGAGAATATTCGCCGATTACAAATGCACTACGGCGACTTGAATGTGTTCATGACTTTGAATTTTTTGTAATTTTTTTCTATTCATTCTAAAACTAAGTCCTTCGACTTCGATTAGGCTTAAGGGGTCGTCGTTCTTATAATATATGCAATATTTAATCGCAAAATCACGCCAATTAAACTTCGTAGTCGTTCAATTTATAAAGAATAATTGAAAAATCTAATTATTTTAAAAATTATTATCTTTGTACTTAATTATTTTATTTAAATTTGATGTTACGTGAGAGATTAGGCATATTTTTATTTTATCAAACTACATTAAAATTACTAATTAATATACTATCAACCAGTCTGTTACTGAAAATAAAACGGAGATCTATTAAACATTATTGCAGACCAATTTTAATCTAAAATACAATTAAGATTTAAAATTGTCAAAAAATAAGAAAAGTGCGATTGAGAAATGCTGAACTTGATTTGAGGCACACTCCTTAAGCATCAAAACATCACTTAACGCTTACCGTGTCAGCTTCAATATTATTTTCAGTTTGCATGATTTATTTTTTATTTGCGTAGATCAAGTCGCTGCTATGTCAGACGAAGGACTTTTTGTGCAATCTCAAAATTCACATCTTATACGTTTGTTTATATTTTTTGCGACGTATTTCATTTTATGTTCGCACATATTTTTCTTTGATACATCCTCTTTCTCGATCTTTATTATTTATTTTTCTCTTCTTCGTTTTTATTTGTTTTCTTTGTTGTGTATAATAATCTATTAAGAAGCCTTAAAATATTATAATGTTGTTCAGGTAGTAAAAATGTAAATGTGACTTACATAGTTCATGAAATTATTATCTACACTGCAGCTCATGAACGTCACACACTGCACTATGCAATTATCAGTTATTGTTATTGTTGTACTAATCATTTGTAGATTGTGTGTAATACTTGAATAATTTTAACTTAAAATAGTATGCTTAACATAATAATAAAAACTGTAAAAATACCTATATTAATTAAACTCTCATATATGAGAATGCTGTATATAATATGCTATAAAAATGGTTTTATTTCTTATTTTTTATATTTATTTTTTTAATCCATAATAATTATTAACTACTAATTGTAATCTAAAATTTTTTTACTTTATTTGATACCTTCCAGAAAATAATAGTATTGCAATTCAATTAATATATAAAACTTACACGATAAAATTTGAATGCTTTAAAAAGTTATTTAGTTTAGCAGCTTGCTGAAATAACTATTATAGTAATACATTTAAAAAATAGATCAATTTAATGCTTGTAATATTTAAAATTTGTAGAAAGTATGTCTAGCAATTAGAAGTAGATTGTAGCAAACAAATTATTCTTATTTATTTAAATGTTTATATAAATATTTGAATTTTTCATTTTAGTCTCGAAGCCAATGGTACATAACACAGTAAAGAAGTCACACTCCATGCAACAAACGACAGAATCTCACTTGAGTGATGACAGGTACAGTATTTTAATCTTATAATATTCATTCATATTTGCGTTATACTTATTTTGATATTAAATAAAATCAAAAAATTATGTTAACAATTAGAACAATAAATTAAAAACTTTTACTATAATATTATTTGATTTTCTTTTACAGCTAAAGATTTATAAATGTTTAAGTTTTAATCATTTGATAAAACTTAATCTTAAAATGATTTAGTAACGCTTGAAACGTTTATATATAGAAGTGAATCAGTAAAAAAATTTTCTCAGAACAATGAAATTATTAAGATTTTAAATTTAATTATGACAAAATGATTTTTAATTAATTATAACCATATTTTAATTTTCTTTAGTGAAGAAATAAATAGCATAGGTTATTACACATTTTCTTTTAATTACGTAGTCTACAAAGAAAATTGTGTAAAAAATTTAAATTTTAGATGTTTCAAATATTATCTCTATTGCTATTATTTTGAATCTTCTTGGAATCAGGTAGGCAGTTTGCGTTTTTGTTTACATCTTTTCACCCAACAAATGACCAAATTCATCAACATAGTTCTGCGACAGTAGCGCTTTGAACTAATTTACCAAACTAATTGCTAGTATCTTAAGAATAATCAAAATATAATAACTTAATAATCCCATTTTTGAAAAAATTAACTGTTTTATTAATTATGGGAAAAAATTTTAAAATATTCATTTTAATAGTTTTATTTTAAATTTAAATTATTCTGTGAATAGAATAATTTTTAAATTATTAACGTCAGAAGTGATTTGCAAAATTTTATAAAAACATGAATGCTTTAAAGTCATTATGCATTTGCGGGTATATAAGTGCAAAAATAGCGTTTAAAATTGTTGTTAAATTTTGTGAATTAAAATTAATTTTTTTACAATTATTTAATGAATAAATATTATCTTTTTATACAAAAAAATAGTTTACTCAGTTATTCAATCCTCCAACAGTTTAAAAAAAAATTTAACACAAAATTTACCACTAACTTCACTAAACTAGCTTTTAATTCTGTGAATATACATTTAAGGAATAATCATTTAAAAAATGAAATTTATTTTGAATGTTCACAGAAAAACGACCAGCGAAGAAACTTTTATCTCCCATCGAAATAAAGGGGTGCCGACACTAAGTTCGGTGAGTGACGATAAAACGATAATAAGAGCAGAGGCCGCTGGTCGGCCAAGCAACTGGGAAGACACGAGACGGAGCTCATACGCCGGTCGTAGATCGAGGCGTAACAGCGTTACAACTGCCGAAGACTCGCAACTTACTATTGAAAACTTCGGAGGGTCCCAAGTGAGAAACAATTCTGTTCACCAGACCTTATTAAAAAAAATTGAGACTATTAGAGTAAGACTAGGAATTGTTTACTTATTATTTTAGAGCTTTTGTTTCGTTTCTTATCATTTTTGTCTTTTTATTTTTTATCCACACCGAATGAACGAAAAATGCTTTGTAAGTCAATCACTATAACACGCTACCGTACTCACTAAAAACTGCGTAAGTGACGTTTGCGTGAACGAGATTTGAATAATTGTCATTTTAAAGTACACGTCTCCAAATGTTGCACTGAACCACAACCATCCGTATTTTTCGATTATTGGTTTTTAAGAGAAGTAGATACAATCATTATTTTTTTTAATAATGATATAACTTTTCTTATATTAATTTGTAAAGTCATTAGGCACAAAACAACATAACACTACTTTTTCAAATTCATTTTGTTTTACGACTATGTGTAAAAAATTTGTATGTTCGAAAGAGAAAGAATATAGTTATTAAATATCTCCTATTTTGTCTTGATGCCTTATTTTTTGATCAATTGATTATTTTTTTAGAAAAATCTAACTCGTAATTTATTAAGTTTTTGAGATACTTTATATTTGTATCTCCTGCTCTTATTACTGAATCGAAACTTATCACCCATCAACAATGACAGCTAAATTATCAAAAGTCACTGACGATTTTCCTTAGCGAGTAGGGTGGCAACTCGACGCCGGAAGTTAACAATATAGGGTGTGGGTTTTTTTTCTCTATTTGTAGGACAACTTGCACAACATTGGTCGCAACCCAGACAAAGTGTTAGGCAAACACAGGCATCAGCGAGTGATGCCGGAACCGACGCTGCCGGCACGTTCGAGCATCCAAGATGCTTACGGCAGCGGAGTCCATCTTATCCTCGCTGACAACGGCCACTCAAGTGACGATGCACCACCTCCCTCACGACTTAGACGGCAACAGTCTAATCCGAATTTGAGCCGTCATGTATCTCTCAAAAATATACTACATTCCACGGAAAATGAGGGGAAACCCGACGTCGAGGCCACTAACACCAGCAGTAATAGCACGAAGATGGCGAGTTTTGCGAATCTCAGCAAGAGCTCTGAAAAGGGCATTAATCTTACGTACATGGACCAGGACAAAGAGGAGCAACAGTCGAACAACAAAAAGCATGGGCAGAGCAATGGCAATGGTTTTGTAGAAAAGAAAACGACGTTCGCTACCCTGCCAAATATGACAACATGGCAACAGCAGAGCAATCAACAAAATCAACAACTCGAACGGCTCTCTGGAGGTTAATTTTTATTTTGTTTTCTTACTAAATTGTTTTATACATACATAAAGTTTAAGTTTATAGGTTTAGAAATATACAATTTACTTAACATACGATTTATTTTAACTAGATGAAAATAATGGTAGCGCAGTAATGGCATCTCATTTGAATAATATTCGATTACAATTGGAAGAAAGAAAACGACACATAGAAAATGAGAAAAGAAGAATGGTAATTGTCATGTCAAAAAGACAGCAGAAAGTTGGAAAGGCTGCATTTTTACAAGCTGTCACAAAGGTAAGTTTTTCATATTAAACATTATTCTTGTTTGTTTTATTTTAAGTTAGTTTAAAAGATTTATAAATCCTTAAAAATTATTTTTGATTGTATATTTGTAAATTTTGCTTAATTATGATTTTTTAGTTTTTAAATAGGTATACTTTAATTTTTCGTTTAGTACATCATTTAATGGTCATAGATAGATACTTTTAATTCACAAATTGGTTGAACGTCTGTTTGCATGTAGCACATCTATTCATATTTGTGTTTTAATTTTGTGTTTATTTTTAAAACTTTTCAATTTGCATGCACGTTCAGTTGGTTCGTTTTTCGATGATCGTCCAATTCTGTGTATATAAGTTACAATTTAACAAAATTAATTTCTAATTGCTAAACTTCATTGAATTTTCTATATAGTAACATAATTTAATTAAAAAATATTCTTAAAAGACAAAACAGAATTGACAATCTATTTTAAAAAAATAAAATTATTAATTACATCTGAGCCAGCAAGTGCATTTGAATACTTAATATTTAGATTTTTATTTAGTTAAATTAAAACCTAATTGGTGTAGCACTATACATTAAGAGGAGACGCATAGCAAAAGTTATTCAAATTCTAACATTATGTAAATCTTTTATTTTTAAACTTACAAAATTTATTATCATTATAAATAAAGATAAATATAAACTGTCTTTATACCTACAAACAGATTAGTTTTTCTAAATTGTTAGAATTTTTGTCAAATCTATGAATCAATGCTGAATCAGGCCAAAATTCCTTAATACAGTGCACGAAAATATTCGCAAGGAGAAAATTCTTGCCATGCTTCTAATCTTAAGCCTAAATCGTTGTTAAAGTTTGCTTATCGACATCACTTGCTTCATAACGTCATAAGCATATACATATTTCGACAATCTAAGAACTAAAAGAGCATACGATAAAGGCGCTTGCAAAAATTGTAAAAAATGCAGAACAATGAAGTTGGGTAAGCCGAAAACCTCCCCGGAGGCGTCGACGACGCAGGCAGCGCAGCGTTGTTGTGTCGTCACGCTGGTGGTGTGGTGTATTATTGTGTTGTCTTTCACGTTGGTTGGTTTTTTGGTGATGGAATACTGTGAGTACCTAACAAACGGCACGCCTTTTTGTGGTTGGGCTCGTTACAGGGTAAGGTTAAGTCTCCCTCTTCGTCGACGTCTGGCGGAGACAGCCCCGTGGAGATGGGCCCCCCTACCCCTAGCGCGCAGTCCGAGTCGGGGGGCACTACCGATGAGTGCTCGCCCGCGTCCGCGACAGCCTCTTCCTCGGTGCCGGCAACCAATCAGTTGTCCCAGGAAAACAAGCCGCAACGGCCCTTCTCCTTAAAGGTATGGAGCATCCAGCGTTCATTGAACGCCTTTGGCTTGACTGAAACATGAGAGCGCGCGCGGACAAAAATTTAATGTCGAATATGATTATATCAAGATTGGGCTTTTTGCAGAATTTTATACCGAAAAATGCATACCGTAGGTGTATGCATTATTTAATTTTTTCTAATTAAAAAAATCAGACCTATTATATAATTTAAAAATTATTATTATGATGGTTCTTAAGAGTCAAAATGCAATTACATTTTTTAATTTTTATTACTGTGATAAAAACTTTTCGTGTTCTATCGAGATCTTATAAAAAAAATTTTCATTTTTTTATTTTACATTAAATTTTTTTTCGTGTACACAATTACACATATTAAAAAGGACAACTATAGGTATGTAAAATGCCAAACAAAATTTATATTCGTTATTCCATTACAAAGTTCGCTTACATACTTTACAGTAGCTCACCTTCGTGCTTTGTTTAGTTTTAATTGTGGGAATAATTTGCGAAACTCTAACTTTATTTTTTAAATATTATTAATTACTAAAATATATTTTATAACTGAAGTTTAATAATATTTTATGTTTATTTTTTAAGTGATGTTAAATCCTTATTTAAATAGCTGTTTAAATATTTTTATATTCATACTTTGTTAATTCTTTTATTATGTGACTCTAAAATTTACAACATAAATTTTAAATTAATCGATTAAATCTTTAGATGAATTTTTCGTTAGGTATTTGATACACTTATACGATCATTTACTCAAGTCATTAGTTTTAAATATCAGTTATATATTTGTAAATCCTCTCGAGCTACTGTAAAGCATCTCTATGTATTTTACTCAATTATTAAAGTACCTTGCTGCTGAATGGCTTATTTAAATACGACTTTTGCTGCATTGAAGTTGTACCCAGTGTAGTGAGTCGAAAAGTAAAAACAAAAAGCCTTTTAGACAGAATACAATAATCAGAGTCATCAGTTTAATTTAGTCTAGTCAGAATAAAATTTTAACATTGCAATAACCCTCTATATAGATATAGAATTAACTGTGGAAGAATTATATACATATTGAATTTAACTAGACTGATATAATATTATACACACCATACCTACCATATATCATCCACTTGAAGTACTGCGTTCCGGGCATGTCTTGTTTAAATAAAATTTTTGCACTTTGTAAATTAAAACCATCTTTTCGTTTTTGGCAGTCAATGTTACATTATGGTGGTGGATATTATTTATACTTTAGTTCAAAAAAAGTATTTACATAGTTACACCTAGTTAACTTAATGTCTGTGAGTGTTTTAAAACCCTTTTTTAATTTTCTTTCTTTCTTTTAATTTTCTGTGCACAATTTGGGTCTATCGATTGTGATGAAAAGTGATTAGCCCACGCCGCCGGCGGTGAGCCAAATATGATTGATATGCAGAAGAGCGAGCGGAGAGAGATAAGAGGGGCACACGAACCTTGACAGCACATAGTTACATAAAGATATTGTCCTATTGATCAAACGGAAGGACAAATAAGTTTTACGGAGGGGATTCTACCTGTGACTTGGAAATTCCTTTGCTGTATCGTAAAATTGAACATTCTAAGATACCTTCGAGTGCGTTACCTCTGATTTCTCTCGAAACTCTTTTGATAATCAACAGGCTAGGTCGGTGTCGGTTGTAATGAGAGCTCAAAAGTATTTTATGTTTATTTATTTTATTACTTTGATGTGTAAATATAGTAGTTTGGATTTGTTCAGTTATTTTACAGTTTTAAACCGGT
This sequence comes from Eupelmus urozonus, assembly GCA_900480035.1. Taxonomy (NCBI): domain Eukaryota; kingdom Metazoa; phylum Arthropoda; class Insecta; order Hymenoptera; family Eupelmidae; genus Eupelmus; species Eupelmus urozonus. Next base: position 21,297 of record UELX01000394.1, on the reverse strand, counting down.
CGAAAGTTTATAAAAAGTATAATCGATAGTTCGATTAGTATAACGAAATTATTTTATGTTTTTTTGATGGTACAAATAATTGTTTTAATTTGAATATCCTAAATTGTAGATACAGATTAGTAAAAGTTAAAAAATAATGATTCAACATGGATTTTTGGAGAGTTTCAAAATGTTTTTATTTGCATCAAATGGTAAACTTAAATTTTTACAAAAAATGTTCTTCATAATTCAAAATAATATTGTAATAATAAAAAACGGCAATCTAAAATTTCGTTTGCATGCACTTTTATAACAAAATTTTCTCGAGTAGGAAATCAGCGAAGATGTTCGGGATGTGGAACACAAATGGCTGGACCAGGATGGCGCGCCTTTTGTGGAGACACGACGAACGCCAGATATCGAAAATATGGATTACGATCAGTATCATCAATCAATGTCGCAGTAAGTGTTTGAGGGTTTTTACAAAAACTTGAAGCTTTCGTGTATTGTTACAGATTTTAAGGCTAAATTTATTTATTATAGAATGAACAGTAGCTTAAGCGAACTTCAACAAGATATTCAGCGTTTGTCCAGCCAACAAAATCAAATTCAGCAACAGAATCTGATGGCACAGCATCAGCAACAAATGCAGCAACAGATGCAACAGCAAATGCAGTATCAGCAGCTTCAAAGTCTCAGCAATCAGCATTTACAACATGTAAATTTCTTTTTATAAATATAACTTTGAGTGATAAACTAATGTATATAAATGCATAGAAATCATAAATTAAAATACGTAATATAATTTAATACATTTTCAATATTTCTTTAAAGACGTACGGTGTGCCTCCACAACATCCAATGACTTCAAGGGTGCATGAACCCCAACAATCACAATTCTATCTTCATGATCAACCGCAAGTGCCAAGACGTACGTGGGGTCAACCACAGCCAATACAATTAGGGAATGAAATGTCTGCCGTTGGATACAACCAGTCCATGGACACTCGATATGTTCCTCCTTCGGGTAAGAAATTAATTGCTTTAAATAATTTTTCTTAAACTATTTTAAAAAGTGTATTGTAAAGAAAAAATTTATGATTGATTTTGTTGAAATATAATACTTGTACTTAACTAACAATTATTTATAGTATATCAACAAGATCCTCGATTATATCAAGATACTCGATCATGGGGAATGCCAATATCACAACAAAAAGGATTTATTTTGCACGATTCTTCGCAAGAGCAGCGATACCTTAATGGTGGAGAACATAGTCTGTCTAGTAATCAACATCACATGTCTTCGTATCCAGCGGCGCAAACGCTTTTTAGTCAAACTCCGCCTTCTTCAGCTAGTCCACAACATCGCAATGCTGTAAGTAGACAGTGAATATATTAATACTTGGGATTGGCACGTTCTTACTGAATATGAAATTAAGATTTATATTACTTAATAAATATAAACATGACAGTTACTGTAGTAATTTATCTACATAACAAACCTATAAGAAAAATAAAAATTTACTTTGGATTTTTAAATTTGCTTTATTTTAAAAGTTAACTTGTTTTTTTATTACAAATTATTTTGTACATCAATTGGACTGAGTAAATTACAAAACGATTTTTGAAAAATCACAGCTTTAGCATTATTTCGTGCGGGATTTTTTTACGGAATCAATGGCAAGCGTCACCGATATTAGTAGAATTACGCGCGGGTGTAAGCTTCACGTTCACGTATACATCGCGTCGTCTCTGTCTTGGTTCTTTTGCATTGAAAAACATCTCAAATACTCGCCCAGCCGCTGGATGGGTGAGCAAACCAGTTGGTGATGTAATATTGCTCTTATAGATAGTGACCGCCTAAACGGCGCGCGCGCGAGAGAGCAAACTCTCTTCCCACACGGCTTTCCTAACCCGCGCATGAGGTGATATACACACCTGCGTGAACTATTGAACGAGAAGCTAGGCGCGAGTGCTTTCGGATCTCCATTCGAATATAGAATGTATCTATTTCATTCATCAACAGTAACGGACTTAAGTACGGCTACCTATCATTATAGCGACAATGCCAATGTTAACAAGATTGTACGTTCGAATTTATAATAATATGTCATTTTTTTTAGTGTTTTTGTGCTTTTACCGTACAAATGTGACGATTTCATTTTTTTTGTTCGTTCATAAAAATAAAAATAATATGGTGAAAAGAAGTGTTTAATTGATTACTAATCAAAGTATTGACTAAAGTATCTACGTCTGAGCGTATTAAGTATAACATTTTGTTTTCAAATTCATATAAAAATGAGTTTTAAGTAATCGTATACTACAAGAATTTTAGAAAACTTGAAATAAATTTTATTTATCGTTATTTATTAAGGTTATACTAAATTATCACTATACTGCTATTGATTCAGCCAAGCTTAACAATTTAGAAAAAAATTATTTTTCATTTTCATATGTTCATTTTCCAATTTTATTACCATTGCATTTATTGAGTTAAAATAAAACATTTTTTTCTAAACAGAGCCTCAAAATTACTTTTAATAATTATTTTATTTGTAATAAATATTTTTTATTAAAAAATTTATTTTATAGGTTCATAGAATAAGTCAATTGATGAGTGACAGTTCAGATGTAAAAAGGCAAAATATGCATCATGTACCAATGTCGTGTGAAAGCCCCTTAGAGAAAAGATTGAGCTCTATGCCACCGGAAGAAATAGAGCCTCAAAATATGTCCTACTTAGGTGATTAGCAAACATATTATTTCTCTAATATCTTATATCTTTTAATTAATTATTTAAAATCAATGCCTTCGAAATAATATTTCAGTTAATGAAGAAGACTTCACTCAGGGCATTCGAAATTTAAACATCTCATCTGGTAGCCGTACGTATAGGATACCATCGCCGACGAGGCCATCAATATCAAGGAATTCGTTTCAACCTCACACGTCATTACGAGAAACGACTCCATCGCCGTCTGGCAATACAGCGGAAGTTGTTCCATTAGACGCTAGCGATGCAGGTGAAAAGGGCTTTTATATTTCATTCGACGATGCACCTAAGAAGCCTAAACCTTCTCTTAGGACGAAAAGGGCATCTCCAAAGAAGGTGAGTTTATACATCAAAGCATACATTGAAATTTTAAGACATTTTAAAATAATAAATACTAAAGAATTTAAATTAAATTTTGAAATTAATATTGCTTGCTATTGATATTTGTTATCGTCTTATTTATTTCAAAGTCTAGTTTTTTAAATACAAATTATTAAAAAATAATTTTCAATTATAATTAAAATAATTACAGGAGAGAAGCGTTTCTGCGTATTTAGATCAAGAGGATTACTTGTCGCGCTACGAACCACCATCCGTCAGTGTTACACTTGATAGGCAACGACAAGTTGTACAAAAAGATTTGGAGAGAGAAAAACAAAGACAAGCCGAGGAACGGGAACAGCAACGACAAGAGTTGAGGGACAGAGAACTTCAACGAGAAATTGCCAGAGATCGACAAAGAGAACGACAAAAGAGTGAAGGCTCTGAATCGCGTCAAGCTAACAGTGTTGGTTTGATTATTGGCAATCAATTGGCTAATCCAGATCCTGTGAGTAAAATTCTAATATTAAGTAATAGTAAACATTGAAACTTACAAAAGTTTTAATTAGTACTTTTTTTTACCTAAACATATACGTCTTTATAAAAAGCTATATGCTTTATATAATAATAAATAAATATATTTTTATCGTTATTATATTAAAAAATTAAATATTTAGTTTTTAGTTCGTAACGCATTAAAGCATTAATAAATCGATAATTTCTATATATTATTGTATTTACAGAATTCCATTGACGAAATGGAGCGAAAAAAGGAGAAGATAATGCTTTTGTCGCTGCAGCGAAGACAGCAACAAGAAGAGTTAAAAGAACGTAAAGAAGCAGAAGCGCAAGCACGTCGTGAAGAAGAAAAGTTAAAAGAAGAAGAAAGAGCGAAGAAAAAAGAAGAAGAAAAACAAAGAAGGGCAGCGATTCTGGAGCAGTATAAATTAAAAAAAGCCATAGAGGAAGCTGAAAGAGAAGTATGTCTTTCATATACAAAAATATATTAATATAGTTCTTGTGATAGCTACAGTTCGTTGTTTATAAAATAAGGAAAAAAAAAAAGAATTCTGATAATCTTTCGATACTTTTAAAAAATTTCTATTTCAAATGTTATCTCTATAATATTACATGTAGCTTTGGCGACTATCTCTTTGAAATATTTCGATTATTTTAGGTCTTAATTGCAATAAAAAAAAAACTATCTTGTTGAAAATTTCACTTTATAAATAAATTGTAGTTAACGTAAGAACTGACTTGATTCGATTTACATTATTTTTAATGACATATTAACCTAATCAAAATGTTCATTGTATTCTATAATTTTAATGAATTCTTATTTCTTATAATTTTAATAAAAATGTTTTTTGATCTGTTTATTTATATACATATATATTTTTAGGGTAAAGTTATTGACAAGGAATTGCTGAATGCGTTAAAACCAGCTAAACTTCGAAATAAAGCCACACCTAGTCGACCTCGGCCGAAAACGATTCATGTCGATGCTGGCGCGGAATTGGATTCCGGCGCACTCACGCCTAGTAGAGGGAAAAAAGGTTCATCCTCTAACCTCAGTACAGGTAAATACTGTAGTAAAACCTCAGCAGAAATCATGCTAATGACTGTTTCTCGGAAATTAAAAATTCTAAATGAATTATTTGAAGAAATATCTTTTATAAAAAATTGAATTCCGAGAAATAATTAGTGATTCTTTGTTAGGAAATTTGTCCCCTCAGTTATCAGTGTGAATAAATTTACCATAGTCAATGTTGTTGATGCTTGTCTGTTGCATGGTACAAAGTTTTATATCCAGAGCAGTTTTTCTTTATGTTGGATAATGCCATTTATGCGTCCTTAAAGAGCTTTCTTGATGTTTTTTTATGAGTGGTTTTTTATTTATTTGTTTCAAACACAAACAAGACAAGCTCAAAAAATTCTGCCCTGCTATCAACTTGTATTATCAATTAAGTTTGCAATTAAACAAGCGAAGCAGTTTCTTTAATGACTAATTTTGAAATTGAACCGATGCAATATATTAAATCACATAATTATTAAAATAGTGTTTTCCAAAAATTAGATTTTTTTTCTTATGGAATTTTTATTTTTAAACACCTGTTGACAAATGTTTATATTTTTTAAATTCTTCTAGTTTGTAATTTATAATATAATTTATTAAAAGAATATTTGACATAGATAGTACGTAAGTAGAAAAATGTACGCGCCATCGAGTTGAGAATGAGAAAATGGCTCGAAATAAAAAGTGCAAAAAAGTTGGGATTTTAGTGGGAAGAGCATATGTTGCGAAAACAAATGATCCTAAGTTCAATTCCCAGCCAAGTAAAGTTGGACTTTTTTGGAATCCTCTCATTTATTTTCTATTGATTCATCGAATGTCAATTTGAGACAGCTTTGAGTTTTAAGTTATAAAAAATATTACATAAACATATATCTATTAAAATAGATATTAATGTAATAAGAATATTATTATTATCATAAGTTTAACGGTAAATAAAAAATATTTAACTCTTAATTAAAAATATTAACTTTTTGGTTTGAAAAATAAAGTTTTTTTAAAAGTATGAACTTGAAGAATCTCTAGTAATACTTTTCAAATTCAGATAAACACTACTTTAGTAATTATAGTTTGATATGCCTAAAAAAGAAGTATGGGATAGAAATTTTGAGCTGATTGACATTTTCTTGGCACTTAAAACACAATTTAGCGTCGCTGACATCACCAACAATGAGGCGAGATTACTATCGAGGCTCGCAGGACAGTCTTACAGCGGCGCATCTAGATGATCGACGCTCCAGTTCCCTTTATCGAGGTGGCAGCCTCAGGGGTATGCACACGTTCACACACACACATTAACACTAACCTTTGAATCAAAATCGCATTAGTCAGTGATTCATTTTTTAACAAAATATTTTAATTACTAATTGCAGCAATTTCTACTGAATAATCACTGACTACCATTCCTTTTAAAACTTAATCATCTTTCTAATTTCTAATACTAATCTTTGATAAAAAAAAACTAATAATTAAAAGAATAGTAATAAAAAGATTCAACAAGTTTAATCTAATCATCGTTCATAAAGTTTTAAAAATGTAAAAATAAAATTTCTTTTCCCATGTGTGCAGTTTATATAAAAAAAATGTTAATTTTCTACTTTTTAGATTCAAATTTTAACTTTTTTTTAATACTTTCTCAGTAGACTACAATAAATTTTTCGGAAAGTTATGTGGCGTAAAAATATTGTTCAAATGATTCATTTTTAAACTCAATTTTATTTTTCCGTGTCGGACTTTGTCTTTAATAGGCAAAAAGAGTGAAAGCTGAAAAGAAATTTTGTCCTACTAAAATTCAGAATAAACAAAAAAATTCTAATTACATGACATAATATTTAATGAACAATTCAACATTCACTTTCTGTTCTTCCTGCACTGCACGCATCATCATCTGCATCCACTCGTAGAATTAGAGTCTGCATCGATCATCGATCATATAATGCATTAAAAAACTCATGCGCGCTAACCGCCATATTAACCATAATCATAAGGCTTTTACTAACATACTATAATAGTTTGTTACCCTATTTTAGTATCTTCCGTAGATTCACCCGACGACGGTAGAGGCTCCTCACCGTCTCGAAGCGGCCACCAACTGGGACGACGTGGTTCCTACAAGACGTCACGAGGTGAGTTTATTTTACATTCAATCGTCGCTTTATCCACGCACTATTGTGCAAGTATATGATCGATTTGTTTCGTCGTTTTATATATGTTTAGCTCGATGCGTAGAGAGTCGATTATTATTTGCAGGTTCGCATATTACAGATGGTATGAGCATTTTATTATACATGTAAACAAGCAGCTCGTACACAGCGTATAACACACACATCTGTTTATTATATTTTATCTGTTTTTATTATTTTAATTACGAATGTTAATTAAAAATAAGGTAGAGTTGTGTACTTTAATAGCTTTATATATGAGTTGGAACGCAACGTTATTCTGCACCAAACTATGCACTGGCTATAGATGTTACCATAAAAAACTTGAGCTTCAATGCTCGGCTCGTAGTTGAGTAAAAAAAGTGAGATTGCCGTATACGTTGTATATACGAGAAGCATCCCCCAATTACCCCATGTAATAAAAAACAACATTAAATGTTCGTACAAATACACGTACGAGAGAGAGTGTAACACAACGGAAACGTTGCATATTATTGCAGATGCGCAGGAACCTCAGCAACAGGTTAGAGGCAGGCCTAAATACCCGAGTTACCAAAACTTTAAGGGAAGAAAGTCTAGTTCGTTGATGAATTTGTGCGGTAAGGAGCACCACAGTGACTTGGCAACATACATTTAATCCCCTGAATATTTATATACGTTTTACCTACTCTTATTTTTTTTTTTGTGTCTAATGCAAAGTTCTACCAGTCTTTATATGTTTATCTACACACTTATTAAAAAACATTTCTAGGCCTTAGCATTTACAATAATAACAATTGTACACTAGTAGTCTCGCATGGTGGCAGGTTGCAGAAATACGATATACAGAGGTGGCAGCATAAAAAACACTCGACACTGATACACTCGTATTCCCAACAACACACTATTTAAATTAGTTATAGATCAAAGTTTTGCTAATAATATTGTTAAAAGGTTTTTTCTTTATATTTTTATCTGTAATCTATAAAAATCAGTATAGTAATAACTTTTACTACAATTTAGTATAATAAATAGATATTAGCTTATTCGAGATACTCAACTATTATTTACAAGTTTTACATTTGATACATAATAAAAATATTTATTATGTATTTCCTTTTCATTTGGTAGAACATTAGTGAAACTTTGACCGAATCACCGTGGTTAAAGGAAGTACTTAAAAAAACACTATTTTAGATTAATATCGAGGCTTGTTCGGCTTATCGTTGTACAGCACTGGTTGTGGGTCCTGATGTTCTCAATGTCTTTCAGATTGTCTCAGTGGTTCCAGAATGATTCATACATTACGTTGTTCATTTTTGCTACACACTTACTACTCTTAGGCATTGTAGATTCTATTATCATGATTGTTCGGAGATGTTAATTTAATTCGTTTTCAGATACATAGTCATAGTACTGAAAAGGTATAGCAATTTTTATACATTCATTTTCAATCATTGTTTTAGTAAACGTCATTTAATTGTTATCATCAAATTCAATAGAATCATTTAATATAAAAAATTAATATTTATGCTGGAAAATATTTAGTCGTTTAAATTTAAGCAAGAACAATAGTTTCTCAAAGAGATAGATACCATCAGTCTATAGAGGCAATTTAGATTACATGGATAGAGAATAGAATCTATTTACGTCAAAAGTGATTAACTCCTCCTACCTTAAATAAAAAATAATAATTTAATATTAGTACATACACTGGGAATAACAACTTTAGTGGTAATGGTGTCATTTATTAATCATGTGGATGAAGGTGAAAGGCATCTCGTGGGTTGTTTTGTTTTTTCTTTCCGTTTTTTCGTCATACATTCTCAGAGCGTAAAAATAGCAAAGGCAATGCTGATTGCGTCAAATTTGTACACAGATACGGACAGTGGGCTTGGAAGAGCGACGCCACCGAGGCGAGCACCGAGCCCTGGCATGGGCAGTATGAGGCACTTGCCCTCGCCATCCGGACCTGGATCCTTGCCACCGGGCCTCATGACGAAACGCAGGGTTTTCGACGACGGCAGCAGCGACATCAGCAGCACGCCCAGCTCGATGATGGATTACAATGGTGAGTAGTAATTTTTAAGAAGAAATAACTTTTCTCCTTATATAAATGACTAGTGAATGAGCTATGTAAGGAAACTATTTTAAAAGATTTGAATTTGAAAAACTTCGGCGGATGATTTCCACATCCACGCTGTGGATTTTCTTCCGCCTTAGCTGCTACGGCTGCACGAGATTACTGGAACACTAGATGTAAAGACTTGCGATAATATTATAAAAATATCGTAAAAGCCTCTTTTTAGATCGCTAAAAAATTAGGCAAAGTAACCTCATTAAATTTTGTATTTTTTGCTGATTAATTAACAAAATCAAATTACATAGCTTTATTTACTTAAGACTCGATAAAATCAATTAATGTTATTTATGAATATTTTTAATTGCTTTATTTACAGGTCCAAGATTATACAAGCAGCCAGCAACAAAATCAAATCGAGGTATCATGTTAAATGCTGTGGAATACTGTGTATTCCCAGGTACGGTCAATAGAGAGGCAAAGCGCAGAGTATTAGACGAGATTTCAAGATCGGAAAGCAAACACTTCCTTATACTCTTCCGAGATGCTGGTTGTCAATTCCGCGCTCTCTATTCATACTGCCCAGACAGAGATGAAGTTAGTAAATTATATGGGACTGGACCAAAACAGGTCATAGATAAAATGTTCGACAAGTTTTTCAAGTAAGTTAACTTATTAAATGTGATTTTAGTAAATTTTATTTAAAAAGATTATGTATTGTGTTTGAAAAAGTTCGCATATCTAATAAATATCTTAAATATTTAAATTTATTTATCTAATTTACAGATACAATTCGGGTGGAAAATGCTTCTCCCAAGTTCATACAAAACATCTGACTGTCACCATAGACGCCTTTACGATACACAATAGCCTCTGGCAAGGTAAAAAGGTGAATTTACCAAACAAAAAGGATATGGCTCTCGTCATATAGTTTTACACAAGAAACAAGTTTAACATTATGCTACTGTGCCCTCTGTTGTTCATAGTTACTATTTTAATACAGGCCCATATTAAATTATAATGAAAGCGTTGCGTTCTTAGTCAGTTTTATATCGGAAAATATATAGGCGAAGAAAACAAAAGTAAAACTTGTCACCGGTCGGTGCTGATACCCGGATATGAACGAATGATCATTTGAATGTGTATACATTTTCGCGCGTTAATTTTATAAGAATGCGTTGTTTATGGCTTTTTTTATTTTTATCACGAGTTCGGCGTCAGCACCGATGCTTTATTGCTGTAAGATTATCGGTATATACAATAGGAATTGTTAATTGTCAGCAAGCTAATGTACCGGCGACTAACTCATGATTGCGATATTTCATCTTGTTATCTCGCATAAGACTATATATAGTTAGTTAGTTTATTCTATCTGTACAGTTTATACATAAACTTTTTACATTTATCCCTCCTATTTTTGTCGCCCCTTTCCTAAAGATTAAATTAAATTTAATTTACTTATATCGCAGTACAATATAGTATTTATTTCTGTTAGCCTGTTCTAATATGATTATTTCTCTCATCCTAAAAGGTGTCTTATTTGAACAAAATGTCTTCATTGATACTATTTATGTATTTATCTTTTTTAAACTGTTTAAACAATTTTTACATCTATCTTCAGAGTAACTTCTTTTTATCAACTATCTTTAACTTCTAAATTTGTATGTGTTTATTAAAAAAGTACCATTTTTTAATTTATAAATTTGTTCTTTGTTAAATTTTATATAGCTTATCTGTCTGCCTTTTATTTTAATAATGTACTTAAAAACTTGATTTTAATAGATATTTTTTCGATACTAGCCATTTTATAAAAATTTTATGTAATTTCTAACTTGTATACATCTGTTTGTTAAAATTTCTTAAGTTGTCGTTTTGTTTGATTCATCCTGGTTGAAATGAATTTGTATTTTTAAATATTTTTAATTCTCCTTTTATCTAAAATTCGGTTACATAACTGATTAAAACAAGTTATTTTACAATTTGATTTTAAATCCATAACTATTTTAAGTAGCCACTCGTAAATTCGGATTATTTTATTTAAATTTTGTACTTATACTTGTTTTTATATTTTAAATTACGTACGTGAAATAAGTAGAAACAAAGGATAAATTTTACATTTATTATTACTGTAAATCGAAGCCAAAGCTATTAAACAGCTACGAAAGATTTTTTTAATATGCTTTATATCAATTAGTATAATTAGCACAATATTATTTATAAGCTTCATTTTGCCAGGATATTATCATGCAAATATTTTACTTAAATTTTCTAAAATGTGCAGTTTATTTTAATCAATTGGCATTAAATATTGCTTCTTCCAATATAAGTAAAACATCAGTTCGTGACTGACATATTGTATAACCTTTATATAAGTTTTTCATTTTATAATAAATTGTGCGAGTCATAGTCAGGACGTTATTACGAACATCAGTTTTGAAAGAAAGACTTTTCTTGAATCATATTATTGTAATGTGTTTCTCTATAATTATCTTATTGAGTTTATCTAAGTAGTCAAATTCTTTAATATTTGGTTACTTAAAAAACTCTTCATATTATCAAAAGTTTTGTTACAATAATATCACAAAATTGAATAAAAAGTTTGTCTTTCAAAATAGTCCACAGTGATCAATTTTTGGTCTTAGATTTAGTAGACTCGTCTGATATGAATAACTGATAAAATAAAACTAGAACAGGATTTGCACAGAATTGTTCATCCCTTCTGGATGATTATTATTTCTTATTGTACAACTGTTTTACAATGAAATAACTGTTTTTTGCATTTTCAATAGTTAAATAAAACAGTAGTGTCGTTGAAAATCACTTTAAAAATTTACTATCATTATCAGAAAAATCATAAATTCTCTAACCAGTCTTGAAACTATATCCTTTTTTGAAATTACAGTTTTGCAAAATAATGTGATAAAAACACATTGTGATTTTCATCTATTAAATGTAAGTTATAACAAAAATGTTATAACTCCGCGATGAATTCATAAAATGATCAAGATGCATAAATAGAAATATGAAAAAAGTACGTTTTTATTCGAATTTTGAGAATAGACGATGAATAACGTAAAAGTAATTATTTGAATTTCGTCGTATCTTTTGAAGAATTAATCAATTAAAACACAGTTATTTAAGGTGTACATGTTGCGCGTGATTGCGAGTGTCCTAATGCCTCTTAAGCGACTTAATTCTCTGACATGCTGCTTTGTCTCGTCTTTCAATGATGTTTGTTACATCCCTAAAAACTGCACTATGCTAATTTCTTGCTATATTTAACGTTTATAATGTTAAAAATCTAGTAATATAATAATTAAAAGATTATCAGTGTGTGGAATAATTAAGACATGCCTAAAAATAATACTATATTATTAAATCTAAATTTCATTTAAAGCAGTGAATTTGTAGATAAATATAGTGACAAATTTTATATAAAAATATTTTAAAATTTCTTTTTTGAAACTTGATCGTTCCATGCAGATGGATAATTGTTAAAAAAAATCATTTTGCTAGATATCAAATTTACGCCATCAAAATTTACGGCAAACCAAAAATTGAAAGTATTTGAGAAGTTGAATGTTGTAAAATTTATTACACAGAATGATTAACATACTAACAAGTAGAGTATACAACCTTCAGGTCGTAGATCCTCCAATAATTTTACAGAGATATTCTTTGGCTAAAAATTTAAGGCGTATGTTTTGGCGCTTTTACTGTTCGACTCTGTAGTTCTCAATACGGCTCATCTAAGCAGCATCGGAAAAAATGTTTTTTTTTTTTAATTTTATAACTTTTTCACGAAATGTAGCAGTGAATTATTTAACAAAGCAATTAAACGGGGAAAAGTCAGCTTTTATTTAAGGTTTAAGTTCACACGTTAATAAAAACGAAACCATGCTTTTAGACGTGTATTTTTATGCTTAGATGAGTCGCATTCATCAATCCAGAACTCGATGGCAAACGTCGGAATGCATTATTTCTATTTTTGGCCAAAGAATATCACTATAAGGTCCTCTTGTGAGTGAAATTTTTCTTTATTGTGCCATAATCGTAAAAGTCAATCAATAATCTTTCAACACAAAGGCTGATTTTAGATCTAATAAAGATTTATTTTGGAGAGTTTCAGATCAAATTTTGTGTAAAATATACAGTATGGAAATTCCAGTCGAAGATTGTAACTTTATATTTAATTAAAGATGAATGTTTTTGATTTTAAAAGAATATGTCTATTTGGTAAACGTTTCTGCTTATAATCAATATAATAAAATTAATGTTATACTAATTGAAGGGATATTGAAAAATTTTCCAGCTTTTCCATTAATAAGAAATTTTCTCATAATCAGACATAATTACATTAGAACATATCGGCTTATTCGTATTTCAAACAATTTGACAAAAATATTCAAGAACATTTATGTCAATTAAAAAAGATACAGCATGATGAAATGCGTTTTGAGCGAATAAATCAGGAATCCTTGTATTTTCTTTAAATATATTTATGTAATTTCAAAGAGCATCGTACTTAAAAATAAATATAAAAAACGGTCCGAAATGACAATATTGATTAATGATGTAGGTGAGAGTTATAGAGCCTAATGACAGAGAATTAAAGTCGATGAAAAAGAAAATCTAACTTAGTCACTAATTTTAAGAGACGATAATCGTTTAATAACGATGAAATAATAGTTTTGAAGCAGCACGTGAACAAAGAGGTAACTTCCAAGCACTGGAATAAAAGTTACTGCTTGCGCTTGATATTTATATTTTTTGAGCGAAGGGAAGAAAAATTAAAAAAAATTGTTCTGGCTTCTTGAAGTTGGTCAGAAAATGATACATGTTTACTTATTGAATAAGAGCCTTTGAAGGAAACGCGCAAATGAATGAATAGAAATTATAATTAAAAAAAAAAGAAAAAAATACGAGGCATTTGCGCAATGATAAATAAATTGCCCTTACTAATTATATAAAAATACTTATTGTACGCAACCTTATAATTTCAGTCATAACACGAAGACGTTAGTCGTGAAATAAGTTTACATCCATGTCTGTAAATACTTATGTTTTTATATGTATACATACGAATCGAAAAAGAAACCGCTACTTATATATACATATATATATTTATGAAGTACGAAAAGTAAGATTCGGATAATATTTTACTGTTAGCATCTTTCAGCGAATGTCATTAATAAAAGTGAAATAACCCATGCGCGTTGGACTTTTGTATCTGAACCTGCTACAGATACTTCCTTGAAATGTCCTGGTCGCACCGTTATCGAGGACATAATTCATTTAGCTTTTAAGTGTATATATGTATAACTCGAGTAAAGATAAATCATTCTTTGAGGAAAAAATAAAGTACTAAAGTTATTATTAAAAAATCCTTTATATTGCTCATAAATCCTACTATACATGTAAATATAGTCATATAGTTTTAAAAATTTTAAATTATGTAGTAGTTAAGAACTACTATGTAATTAATTTTTTTAATTACGTTTCTAAATGGTTACTTATAAATATCAATTTCATAATATATAAACTTTAATAGTTATTATCAATTGAGATCTATATTGAAATGTGTCAGTTCATATTTATTTGACATTGTCCTTATTAATGATTTTTATGTTAAATTTTATTTATTTATGTTAAGTTTAATTCTACCTGATTTCTACCATATAATATTATAAATAATATAATAATTATTTTATTAGAGTTTAGCTAAGATTTAAAATTTATATTTTATTTACACTCAATTTTTAATTTATATCAATAAGAATATTATCTTGCGTAATAAAGTTCAATCTTTTTAACAGAATTTAATAGCCATACGATATGCCACCTTGATTGCATTTCCGGATTTTCAACGTTACTGACAATTTTATATCTCAGTTCATCAAGTCATGCTAAGTATATTAAATACATCAAAAAATGTTACAAACCAAGTCGTAAAGATTCTAAAAATTACTTCCCGGTAGAGGTAGGTACTAAGTACTAAGCTAAAACAAATTTATCCAATTAACATTAGAAAAAACTCGTTTTTGCTTATTATTCACGACAAAATTTCTTAAACATACAAACTCAATTTTATCTTATTAACCTTTAGAGTACTGGAAAGCCAATATATTGGCACACCCCATGATTTCTTCGTTTAGCTATTAGTATTGACAAATATTATATCTTAATTGTTCGCTTTTTTAAAAATATGCACACCACAGGTAAAAATTTGAATTTTTTATTAAATATTGATCTTAAGCACAACACTTCTACATTATAAAGTGGAAGATAACGTATAATTCTACAAAGTAATGGCTAATTTCAAAGAAACTTATTTCGGATATATAAAAATATTCTCAATAAATTAAGCAAAAATTTGTAAAATAATATAAAAATAATATCAAATCAGAGGTTTTGACAAAAAATATCGAAAAATAACGAAAAAAAGTCATGAAATAATATAATACTTTCAAAATAATAACTAGTTTCGGAAACGAAAGGGATCTTGATAGATTCAGCTAAAATATCGCATATAGTTTGAAAATGGCATCAAATCAAGAGAAAAACAACTTAATAAAGTTGAAAAATAACCCCAAACATTACAAATAGTGCAAATTATTTCAAAATAATGCCTAGTTGTGGAAATAAAGAAGGATTTTTTATTAATTAAGTAAAAATGTAGCAAAATATTATTAACATAACATCGAATCAGGAAAACTTGTTTAAAAATGTTAAAAAATAATGTTAAAAAGTAAAAATCAATATAAAATAACGGCTAGTATCGAAAATAAGGTGGGCTCGGTTATATTGAAATAACCGAGTTATTTTTAAACCGCTCGGTGGCGGCGACGATGAAATATTTCTAATTTGTATATAACCACATTAGAAACGTTAAATTATAGCTCTTTTAGACTTCATATGCAGCTTTTCGATCCAATCGGTTCATCAATTTAAACCAGGTTTTTCTTAAAAAAAGCATTAGAGAATCTTTGAACAAGTCGCATATCAGCAGTATAATAAACTTAAATAACAATGAAAGCTACTCCAATGCATCAAAATGATATATGACTTGTATAAAATGAGTATAAAAAATTTATATTAACCAAAATTAATTTCCGCTTTTGTTAAAAAATAAATATTTTATTCATTTTTTAAAAATTCAACTCAGAATGGCCCCCTCCTTTCCTCTTGAATTCTTCGTGCCGTTCGAGTATTTTGATAAGTCATCAAGTTTTACGTCAATTGAATTTGCCGTGGATTCAATGCATACCTGTAGAGGTAGTCAGTTTAAATAATTGGCACTAAAAACTATCCCGTAGTTATACAAAATCATTAGTATTGTACTACATAACGGAATAATTTTTAATAATTGTTAAGACATCGAATAAAAATTTTAATTGGCATTGTAAATATAATTTTTTAATTAATAGTTTAATTTTAAGTTTTTATTTATATAAAATTTAAAATAATATTTAAAGAAAAGTAATCATAATAATTGGTTAAATTTCCAAAAGAATATAGTGTGGTATCGACGTAGCATAGACAATATTATGAAGAATGAATATAGTGATTCAAAGCACATGTAGATCTAGGTCGGTACACTAAGGAAATGTGAAATATGTACAGTGTTTTTTAATTATATTATCCTATAATTGATTGCTGTGAAGTTCAGTAGGAAACTTAGTTTTAGTACGACCTGTAAATAGATATAGGATTATAAATTCTTTTTTAATAATTTTTCTGTATATGTAAGTATTAAAAATATTGTACTTATTTCGCTATAGTTTTAACAGTTTACAGCAGTTAACAGTACAGGATGTTTTGTACTTGGAAAACGGTCTTCTACTTAGCAATATTAGGAACAAGTTTTATCTTAATTAATTCCTCGAAAGTTGAACAATATAATATTACGCAGTTTATAAAACCCAATAAATATTTTCCAAAAATACTTTCAACGGTACAAAGAATAACTAAAAGAGGTCTAAATCAAGAACGACCTTCGGCAGAAAATACCACGAACTACCGATTGCCCGATAATATAATTCCTAGGGAGTATTTCATACGGCTAAACCCATTCATAACACCAAAAAATTTTACGTTCGACGGCACGGTCAAAATAATCGCTCAAATTAAAAGAAAAACTTCAAATATCGTTCTTCATGCAGATCAAATCGAAGTTCATAACGTGACCATCTTTTCGGTTAATGATGACAGCAACCTAGAAGTACAAAGTATTTCAAAAATAGAGAAATATCAATTTTTAAATATAACATTAAAAAAACCTGTAAATACTGTAAATGCTTCTTATATCATCATTGATATATGGTATAAGGGAATTTTAAACGATGATATGAATGGATTTTACAGGAGTTCCTACAAAATTGATAACAAAACGAGGTATGTAAAAGTCGAAATTCCGTCAAGTTTGGCCAAAATACCATCGGTTATTCATTTTCACTTTACTTAGATGGCTTGCCTCTACGCATATGGAACCAACAGCAGCCCGACAGATGTTTCCTTGTTTTGATGAACCTGCCTTAAAAGCTGTGTTCAATATAAAAGTTGATCTTCCGCCATCTTACACTGCTTTGAGTAATATGCCCGTCAAGTCTTATTCAATAGAGTAAGTATATGGTAAATATTTTTACGTTATTTGAAAAACTACTTCACGAGGAAAGCGTGAGACTAACGAATGATAAACTATAAAATTTTCTCATTTGACTCCAAGTAGTTAAAAGTGAAAACTATGATAGTTTGAAGCAATTTTGGTAAATTTGAAATCACATATTTATTTATGGAAATTTTAAAAGAAAAAGTTTTTGGACCACTTAATAGTTTATTTCTTTGTTTCAAAAACTTTTCTTCACAAAAGAAGTATTAATAAAATCACATTTTTTCCCAGCTTAAGAACCAAAGTTATATCTCAATATAAAGTGATAATAATTCAACATTTCCATTACTTGCAATTACTTAAATTTTTTAGCAACACAGTGGAATTTGAAAAAACGCCGTTAATGTCAACTTATCTTGTTGCCGTGGTGATATCTAATTTCGAGTATCAAGCGATAAACGGAGAAAAGCCGTGGTTATACAGAGCCTGGTCAGCCCCAAACCTCGTCAATCAAGTAACTTACGCCCTTTCCGTGGCGCCCAAGGTACTTAAGTTTTTCGAGACTAAACTAGGGGTACCTTATTCTTTGCCAAAACTTGATATGGTCGCAGTACCAGATTTCGAAGCCGGCGCCATGGAAAATTGGGGTCTGCTGACGTTTCGTGAAGTTGATATGCTTTACGATCCGAGCGTTATACGACTCAAACAAAAGAGACGAGTTCGCGGCGTGGTGACCCACGAGATCGCGCATCAGTGGTTCGGTAATCTGGTAACGCCCAGTTGGTGGGACCACCTGTGGCTCAGCGAAGCATTTGCAGGATACTTTGAAAAGCATGCCCACGAAGATGTGAGTACATAAAAACAACTTTTCCATAACAATACTTATTGTCTAGGATACACAATATTTTCTAAGCAAACTTTCAGAGGAGAATAGTAAAAATTGTAATGATTTCCTGGTTGTTGCAATCGCTACGATACTACGATAATTTGTGTACAGGGTATCTAAGGCCAGTTTATGGCCCAATTTAGATTTGTAAAGTTTTTATTTATTAAGGGCTGCTCCAAGTGAACAGAAGGGATGAGGGTGGTCCGATTAAGGTGGAATTGAATGCTTATTGTTAGTAGATACTGTAGAAATTTTTTCGAATTTTTTGGTCCAAATTTAAATTGGACCAAAACCCGGCCTTAGAGAGCCTTCCCCTTTTAATTCATTGCAAATAGGTTGTTGCTTTTTAACACTTTCATGCCAGCAGGGTCAATATAAGACCCATGAATTTTGACTGCAGAGGCCAGCATGGGCCATATATGGGCCATGAAATTGTGCAATCATAAATTCATGTAACTTAATGTAAACGAACTCTTATGACTTTTTCCGTTAAATATGCCATATCAATACATGCTATAGAAGCAGAGTGTCCGCCAGGATTGAAAAATATCACGTTTTACTTATTTTTCATCCAAATTTGTGAAATTTTTCCAACGCTGATAATGTCATAATTATATATGATAATATGTGCAATAATTGTTTTAAGCGCTAATAAAATATTTTCCTTTTTACAATTTTAAACATTGAAAATTAACAATAGATACTTATATACTCTTAAATTTCTTTTTTTATAGTACATATACATATATCTTATATTATGTTAATAATAAAAAATATTAAGTTATGTTATTAATATATAGCTATAATATTTCTTATATTATGTTTTGACAACACTGAATGACCATAAATATAAGGATAAAAATGCTGAAATATTATTTTATAAAAAAAAGAAATATGCATCGACTGGAAATTCCTCATACATTATCCGGCGTGAAAATGTTAATGTACTTTTAAACATTAGAGAAAGCTAAACAATATATGTTACGATTATTATTATGAAACATAAAATCATTATTATAATACATTAAATCATTTATTTATTTAATAGTTAATACTAAATATCGAAATCTTTATCATATTCTTTTATTATTAAATAAAAACAAAGTGCAAATTTCTTTTTAAAATAATTTGCAATTCAGTTTTATATTTTGTTACTTAGTGTGAAATAATTTTACTTATACCAAAAACAGCAAAAATTGTAAATTAGATTTCATACATGAAAATAATCTCATTTTACAGAATTTTAATTGCTACATACTAAGATAAATTGTATGTTATAGGAAACAGCATTGTGGGATTTAGATTCCTTATTTGTCGTTGAAATTTTGCAACCATCATTTCTTGATGATGCAGCTCCCGATGCACCATCGATAACAAGAAAAGTGTACTCTCCTGCTGAATGTAGATCGATGTTTGATGGAACAACATATAGTAAAGGTGCCAGTATCGTTAGAATGCTTGAAAAAATATTAGGCTCAAAAATGTTCTTTGGCGCTCTACACAGATACCTTGATGCAAAGTATGATTTACTATTTTTCAGTAATATTTTATTTCTATTATCTCTTACATTTATGCTTGTCTATCTTTAGTCAATTCTCAACTGGAACACCGAATTTGTTAAATTCGGCACTTGAAGAGGAAATCAAATTTAACAAATACAAATTAAATAATAATATTTCGAAAGTTATGAACAGCTGGACTTTGCAATCAGGTTTTCCTGTAATCGATGTTCGATTCACAGGAGATTCGGTTTCTTTAAAGCAAAATAGATTTTTTTTCAAACCACAGAATATTGTTGATCGAAAAACTTGGATTATTCCAATAAATTGGGCAACTCGTAGTGATCCAAATTTTAATGATACTACAAAAGTTTCTTGGCTAACAACTAATCAAAAAGTTTTCACTATCAAAAATGCAAGCAAAGATTGGGTGATTTTTAATATTCAACAAACAGGTAAGTTTAATATTACTTTGCATAATAAGATAACAACAAGACTTCTTTAGCACGATATCAAATAAATTATTTTCAAGATCGCATTTTATAAATTAGTTGTCCTAAATGACTTTATGCAAATACATTACACAATAATTGTTGTAATGATAGTTATAACTTCAAATTAAAGTAGATTTGCTATTTTATAAGTTAAAAAGAACCTAAATATACAGATTTCTTTAACAAATTACTTTTAGGCTACTATAGAGTTAACTACGACGAGAACATGTGGAAACGTATTATAGATACACTAAAGTCTGAAGAGTACACGCTGATTCACGAAATCAATCGTGCATCACTGATAGATGACCTTTTCAATTTAGCAAGAGCTGGTTTGATTGATTATAATATAACGCTGACAGGATCCCAATATCTGATACAAGAGACCAATTATATACCGTGGAAAGCAGCATTCGAAGCATTAACTTATTTAAAAAATCGATTTAAAGGTCATTCTGAAATTTATGACCTATTTAGAGTAAGTATTTATTTTCTAAGATAAATCTAAGTATTATAATAGAAACTATATAATATGATTACTAAAACGTGAAAATTAAATTTATATTTTTTAATGAAACATTTGCTGTGAAAAATATAATGTTAAATCCATGTTTAATTTTTAAATATGATCATATATTAAAAAGAAATAGTGTTAAATTTACTCTAAGGTTTCTCTGCAATTACTTCAAAAGTTTTAACCTTTGTGAAATATTAAATGAAATATTCATTGTGACAAAATTATGTAGTATTTAGGCATATAAAATTAGATAATTTTAATTTTTCAAGATAAAAGATTTTACAAAAATTGGATGCATTGCATAAAATTTTATTCTGCCTAAATGAGGCATTTTATGATATTAATAGATGGAGAAGTTATCGTTCGCTGGTCGTAATTTATTGATGAGGAGGAAAAAGAATTTCCATTATTGATCTTTGCGAA